>CAAKHB010006009.1:0-30784 GCA_901007665.1 Aeoliscus strigatus | reverse complement strand
GAGAAAGAAAGGGATGATAGCATTACTCACAATCCATTACCACTCCCTGGAGACGCTCTGCATACAGTGTGTGTGTGTGTGTGTGTGTGTGTGTGTGTGTGTGTGTGTGTGTGTGTGTGTGTTCCAGAGGTACACAGAGGGTTTGGTCGTGGAGGGTGTTTGTTTGCAGGGGGGCTGGCAGTAAGGCAATATGAAACTTGATTATTCCTTTTCAGTAACAGCCCATGGAGACGGCGCAGGTCACTGATTAGTTCGTCAGAAATAATAGAACGCTCTTGAAGCAGCCTTGTTAAGAGGTCGAACTTTAAATACAGGCAGCGCCAGATCAATTCTCAACCCATGATGATGATGATGGATTGACTGACGCATGCTCCTGCTGCAGCCAATTTTCTACATCAAATTTATTTTTTAAGGGCAGACAATATACAAAGTGCTGGAGTAACAATACATGAAGATATATTTTATACACATTAAATATGGACATTCAGTATTTACACGTAAAGGCATCACAGTGGTTTGTATTCTCGTGGCTGTCTCCACACCTCCAGTCTCCGTTTCACGACCATCTGCGACTCCTCCTGGAGTCTCACTCACTTGGATCCATCTGTTACCTCCAAAGCTTGGTCCCCTCCCCACCATCTTGCCTCTTACTGAATTTCACTCCAGTGCTTTACAGTAGTTAGATGTGTCTAATTTGTACAAAAGCCTCTCTTGAGTCTCACAAGCATGTTTTTCCCCTCCATATTTGACAGCATCACATGTAAACACAGCAACTAATGTACCAAGGAACAGGTTCACTGATATTGAAAAATACTCATATGATGGGTTTGACACATAAGGAGCAAACATACATCTTCTGACAACCTTTAAACAAGCATCGATATCGAAACCTCATCAGGCTGCACACATCATCTGCGCCACCATATTTGATGATTTGAAGGTTCAGCCCTCAAGCCTCTAACGCCACAGCGTCGTGAAATCGTAGTCCATCACTCTGACACATCCATGCGTGTCCCTCCATCAGGCTGAGACCCATATACATATGTGACATGTATCCAGAGGAGGACAGGGCGGGGTTCAGCATCCTCTTACGACTGAAGCAGCTGCAGATTGTTTGAAATATCCATCAACCACTTAATGGTAGTTTGGTCTGAGGACCGATGAAAGAAAACTTAACAATACCGACACAGGAGTTTTGTGTTTCGAATCAAAGCTTCTGGCCCCACAGCCGGCCCTCACCTCCCCCGGGTTCCACTAACCCAGGATATCCAGGTAAACCGGCGGGTTCTTGACCAGAGCCAGCAGGCGGCTGTGGATGTCCTTGATGACCATCCTCTGCTGCGGCTCCCTCTGCCAGCAGCCCTGCATCAGCAGATACACCTCCTTGGGGCAGGTACGCGGCCGTTCCAGTTCCCGTCCCTGCGTGATGCATTCAATGGCCTGTTCAGACCAGAGGATCAAGAAGAAGAAGATCAGAAGACTTTTATTGTCCTAGTTCAATCAAAGTGCAGATCAACAGTACAGAATAGAAACCACACACTATGTACATAAGAACACTGTGTATACATAAATTAAATTCAAGGACAGGGGTATTTTTAGAATATTCTATACAGAAATGCAACATACTGAGGTAATAAAATCATAGCACGATTGTTGAGGGGGGTTCAATAAACAGACACATTTCATGAAGTTTTCCTCTTCTTTTTAAACAGTTTTCACTGTATTTGTATCTGTATTTCATTCTTCTGCTTGGTGCCGCCCATTGTGAGTGATGTCTGGACTCCACACAAGTGAGTTGAAGATGATTTTCCACCTCAGTGGACAAAAAAAGATGAATTCTATTGTAATTCCGTCTATTGATGTGTTAAAACAGGACATATCTTAGAATTCTGACACATTTTCAGATGAACTGAAAGACCAATTGTATTTAAAGCTACATTACATATATTTGTTCAGTAACAACTTAAGCCACATAACTGTGAGCAGCTGGGACGACTGCCCCTCGGTAAAACCCCTGTGTCACACAAAAGGAGTTTTCAGCCCATCGGGAAGCCTGCTGAGGGGCAGATAAAATGTACATACATCTACCGTAGGATGGGAACCTCCAAACAGACATCTGACGTTGTGATAAGGCATAAAATATGGAAGCGTTTCTAATACTGTGGGGTCATCACCCCTTCACCGTGGCAGAATTCTCCACAAATGAAATAATACTATTCACTTCCCTCCCCTCAGACCGGCTGAATCAACGTCTGCAACACCAAGGACATATTTTCTAAATAGATACACTTGTGGATAAACATTCACAGATTTACAGGTATGTGGTCATTAGCGGGGACCAATGAGAGCACACAGATGACCTCCAGCGCAGACACTAATGGCTGAGATGACTGATGGCGTTCACACGCTCCTGCTGCTCAGTGAATAAATCACTGTCGGGATGTGTGAGAGGATTTCATATCGCTCTCCATTTGGAGGGTTACTGACTCAATCTCCACTGTTATTAACCTTTGCCTGCGCCGATGAACATAAGAGGTCTGTCAGCGCCGAGCCATCGCACGCCGTCAGTCAGCCGCTCAGCCTCAACTCTCACCAAAATGGCGGCGTGTCATGTCTGTATTTTTTAGTGGATGATTTATCTCTGCTGCTGTGTGTTGAGGCAACATGATAATTTCACTTGTCCCTCATTGGCTGAGACAGATCAGGTTAACAAGTTTAAAGCTCATTGGCTCGGAGAAAAATGAAAGCCAATGAGATTAGAATTGAGTGCTGGGGAAAATGATCTACCTTCTCTGGAAAGCAGAGAGGGTTTGGGCCCGTAATAGTGCCGCTGTGGTCACAATGGAGTCCCACTTCTTGGTGCTTGAGCTGAAAAGGCTAGACTGGACCGCTCCTAATTACTACGGACTTATTGATTCACTGGGGCAGCGAGCAGCAGGAAAGTCCAGACACATCTGCTCTGAAGTATCAGCACATACCAAAGTCTGCGTACACCGAAGGCGCTGACATTTAAAGATTACATTTTAAACACCCTAAATTCTAAAATACATCATTCATGACTGATCCCTAACCAGTGAAATTCCTCAGAGCGTCAACTTATCAAAGGCGCCTAAATCCTGATGAATAATAGAATGATTCTCTTCGAAAAGAGAAAAAAAGAAAGAAAGAAAGAAAACGAATCCACTAAAAGAGAATCAAATGAAGATATAATGATCAATAAGGTGTTGATCGGTCACTAACTGGCCATTGTTGACCGTCATTGCTCTTCGCTCACCTCACTATTGGACAGCTGATACCAGGGCTGTTTGCCGTATGTGAAGATCTCCCAGAGGACCACGCCAAAGCTCCAGATGTCGCTCTCCGTGGTGAACTTCCTGTACATGATGCTCTCCGGGGGCATCCAGCGGATTGGCAACATTGTGCGTCCTCCCACCTGACACGGTCACATCATAAAGTGTCATTGCTCCAAGCGTATCACACTGGGCTGAGTGTGTCGGACACTGAGACGGCAGCAGAGGAAGTGAGGTTGACATGAGATCAGATCTCCACATAAGAACATGTGACATGTTTAACGTGTGCGGCTGAGTAGCAAGAGACTCTCAAATCAGACGAGGCACATGAAGATAATTTAAGGAGCGAACACGCTGCATTGTGGAGACAAACATCAACAGTGTTTTGTCGTTTTGATGTTTTCAGACAAGCACAGCTGTATTCATCTGTAAAGTGAATGGAACCACCACGCATCATGAGCATGATGATTCCACAACATTGACTTTCTTTGTGAACTCACATGCTGGTGAGGCGTTATTAGGCTTCTCTGTAAACAAACAGGGGAGTAATGAAGACGGACGGTCGGAAATTGGTGTAAAAGTGGCTGATGGACATCTGAAAAGTTTTTATTAAGGAAGAAGGAAAACACACCAGGCAAGAAAAACAAACAACCGTTAAAAGTGTATTCTTCTCTTTCCAAACATACCCGATAGTAGTCTGTGCTGTAGATGTCTCGTGACATGCCAAAGTCGCCAATTTTGACCACAAGGCCTTCACCAACCAGACAGTTTCGAGTTGCCAGGTCGCGGTGGACGAAATGCAGCGATGCCAGGTAGACCATACCCGAGGCGATCTGGGCCGCGATGTGCAGCATCTGAGGCAGAGTGAGTTCACCCAGCGGAGGCATTTTGGACTCTTCCAGCATCCGAGCATCGGGACCATGAGCTCTGGAAGTGACACGCAGTGGACATGTTGAAGCTTCATGTTTTTTCAAACGAGCGACACGAGTGAGAAACAACTAGAGTGAGAGAAGGCACTTGTCTTCTCTCAAGGTAATGGTCGTCTTCTTTCCTTGAGTGTTTTTAACTTGGCCACAGTAATAACAGTATTGTCCCATGAGAAGTGCTCTCGGACAGCGCGCACCTCCGAAAATGTCTCCATCAATATGTATATATATATTAAAAATACATATATATGTATACGTATTTTTTATATGAAAATGAAGATACATAATCATTTGTGACTGGTTTTTACTTGTTGTAGGTTGCCATGGTGATCTTTGTAATGGATTCTTGGCACATGCTTCTTTACCAGTTTTCATGCCGATAGTTGCAGTTTTAGTAGAGACAGAACAGATTCATCTGGGAAAGCAGGACAATCTAAATTCCAGGTGGATGCAGTCAGGCAGACCGGACAACACTGGACATTTTCAATAATTTCTTACTTTGAAATTCTTCCTGAAACCTGAACAAAGCTTGTGTGGCTCTGGTTGTAAAGATTTGTCGGGTTTTTTTTTCTTGTACTAGTTTGGAGGTCAGATGTGTTCTGTTGAAGCTTGCTGATGATAGAATATTACCATTATTACATTTTTATAAAGAGAAGAAAGACACTCTTAAAGCTAAATAGTTTATTCTGTGCATTAGGAGCTCCAGAGCGTTAAAGGGGGTCGTCCTAAGAGGCATATTTGGGTTTTCAGAGAACAGAACATGCTGGCCTCTGCTGTTCACCGTGATTAAACTGGAATTGCTCTCCCAGTATGTTGGTAACTATGACATCAGACGTGGGTGACCTGAAGGACAATGGCCTCCACTTGCAGTCTGCAGATTGAACATTATTGACACACATGATCTCTCCAGAGCAGCAGTGTGTTTTTAACAACCATAGTTAATAGGAAACATCAGGCTTGTAATACGCCCACAATTGATTTGTAATAATGCAATTCAGAGATGCAGAACGCGCTGACTCCTAACGTTCCACAGTTGTTCTCGTGTATCATAAACACCCACTCTCACATCTAAATGAGCAAATGACTGGCGATGTGCCTCCATCCATCCTAATAGCGCTCCTCTCCACGTTGTCCCCTCCTTACAAAGGAAGTTGTCTATACAATCACTATTAGTTTAAAAGGCAGGTGGCAGGGTGGGAAAGCAGCTGCATTGTGGGAGCCCTCAGACATCTCAGCCATTCTGTCTACTGGAAATGTGATTTCCATCCATTTGTGAGCATATATCTCAGGCACAAAGTGTTTGTGCATGTGTGTTTGGCTGCGTGTGTTTTCAGTCTGTCTCCTGTGGCGGACACCTGGCAGCCGGCATCTCGGATCTGTCAGAAGGTCTCACAGGTGCAGAGTAAGAGCTGCAGGTTCAGATTGTCGTAGTGAGTTACCAGTAGATTTAACATACATGTTCTGGAGCTCTTCCAGCAGTATTTTCACAGCTGTAATAGGTTTATTGTTTCGGTTAGGATGTAGTCATTTCTTTATATGCTGTATTCCAGTTAGATTACCTACTCATGAGTATTCAAATACAATTCTGGCATATTTTCCCTCAGTTTGCTTTTAACTTGCACAAGCACAGAATATGAAAACCTTGAACAAGAGTAAGATTATTTCTGATATGCAGTATTTTTCCACATACTGTACATACACAGATATTGGGACGATATGAATAGTAAGTGAAATAAAAGGGATGAAGAGTACAGTTTCATATCATATTAAAGAGAACTTTTGACAAAAGACCATTTTCCAAGACTTTCTATGTGAACTCAAGGACGCTCCCAATGTTTGGTCTGTGCAGTGAAGAACCGATACGTCAGCGTTTGACCTAATACATGTTCGAAACGGAATTTTCTACACGGTTTCTAGATGGTTACTATGGTAGGAAGTTCTCAGGAAGTGACACTCGTTACACATGCAGGTAAAGTAAAAGTATGTTGGTGTTAGTACACATATGGCCTATGTACTACATAGTCATGGTTTCACCAATGCCCTTTTTTCTGTAGTACAGGAGTAGTACAACATATCATGTTGATTTACAGTGGATGCACCTGAAACGTGCAATGCCACTATATAAACTCTTCATTTTGACTCAAATCATCCCTTTTTCCTGTCTGATATCTGGTGTATGTACAGCTGGCTGCGGCTCAAGTCTGCCTAGTGGGACGGGCAGAAACTGTGAGCAGGGCTGCTGCCTACCGGAGAAAGCGGTTGAGGTCTCCGTGCCTCATGTATTCAAACACCATGGCCAGTGGCTCTCCGTCTGTACAGACGCCGTAGAATCGCACAATGTGCTGGTGTTGGAGCACAGTCAGCAGCTCTGCCTCCCTCTGGAAGTCCTGGCGGGTTGACTCGTTGGCGTCCTTCAGAGTCTGTTCCAAACAGTGAAAAGCAGGAAAAGAAGGATAAGCAACTCTGTCATTGAGGTTTTTGTGTGTTTTATTGTAGAGGCTCAAAATAAATGGGCACTGAATGAACAACATATTTTACTTGCACCCTTTAGATTCATTAAATGTAAGGTTTGAAGAAAAAAATCTAAATGTGAGTCTGTGGAATATTTTCAGTTTTCTAAATCCATTTTCTTACATTAGAGAATTATATTAGAAAAGAATATCAACACACAAATAATCCCGTTCTTTAGTGTGTGTAAACAGACTATGGCCGATATGTGGAAAAAAAGGGGTTATTGTTTGTTTGTTTGATTTATTCTGAGGTGAACCCTTAAATATCTGATTACTGTGATGAAGAACCAGTCAACGTGTTTTTTAATTATTGTTGTTGTGTTGTGGATTTCCTTACCTTGTGACATGCATTCAACTTTAAACAAACACATTCTGAAATTGCAGGATGTTACCGGAGTGTATTCACCTCCATCGGAAGCACAATCAGCTTTATTTCCAAGTAGTTATTGAGAGTAGTTGTAGTTGATTGTAGTTATATATAATATGAGGAATTGCCCTCATACTGGCAGCTGACGTAGTTTCTACCTCTCCGAACTAAAAGGAACAAACTTGTTCATGGTTAAAGTGCCTTGGGATGGAACCATTAAAAAACAACTTTCACCTTGATGGCGACCAGCATCTTGTCACTGTCAGGACTGAGGTTGGCGCACTCTGCAAGGTAGACTTTGCCGAATGCTCCTTCACCGAGTTCCCACTTCAATACAATATCCTGACGTTTAATATGCTGGACACCTGATGACGAAAATAAAAAAGTCCTGTTACCACACAGTTTGGTGAGAGCGTAAATGGAGACTTAAGCACTTTGTTTGTACCAATCAAACTCGTCATGACGTGTTTTTCCATTGGTTTACTTTGGGCTCATGCAATCGGCAGTCAAAATTAGCAGGCACTAACTATCACACGTGGTGCCCAGAGGGTTGACGCACCATAGTTACACACCATCAGTGGCTGAAAAGAACCAAGAGCCGCACTCACACATGTCTTTGTCCTTGATGATGCCACAGAAATACTGGGGATTCTCTACAAAGCTGGATAAACCGGAGTCTTCATCAGAGGAAGGTGGACTGGTCCCAAAGTTCATGAAACGCAGTGACACTGCCAGGTCATCCTCAGTGCCCAAAACCGATGAGCCTAATGAGACGGGGAGGGATGTAGACAAGCAGAGGAGAGACATCTAATCAGTGCCAACCATTTGTGATTGCACAAAGCAAAAAGTAGCAATTCAGGAACCATTTTCCCTGTTTGTGGAATTGATGTTCATCGCTACCAACTTGGTTGAGCATTTGTTGGTGCCATGGTGACAGACTAATAATCACCATCATCAGCTATGCAGCAATCAGGCCACATTGAACCAGGAAAATGACCATGTAGGAGCCTGAATCAACTCTGACTATAGTGCGTATTAAAAGCCAAACAAGTGGGGCCCAAATTGTGAAACCCCACTCAGCAAGGCTAACCACAGAACCCCCAGAGTCCAACATGGTGGAAAATGGAACAACAAAGAGTGAGCCGAGAGGCGATGGAGGGACGGAAAGATGGAGCAGGGTCCACTTAGGCAATCAGGACCACTTAGGCACTTTGAAAGCGAGAAGTGTAAATGTGTGTGTGTGTTTGTGTGTGTGTGTGTTAGAGGGTTGAGTCCGAGGGGAGCTTTATCACAACCAGCTATTCCATCCGTCTGTCCGTGCGTCCACCCCTCCATCCATCCATCCATCCATCCATCCATCCATCCATCATGTTTAATGGCCAGCAGCATGTGTCGGTTTCAGAGGGGGGTATCTGCCACAGTTCTCCTGCAGTAATTAAGGCACTTTAGCTCGGCTGGCACAGCGGCTGCCTGTGTGCAAACTTACAGCTCAGTGGAAGTCTTCAGTCTCTTTTGTACATTACCTTTCAGGAGCCTGACAGAATAATATGTGATTTACAACAATGATATAGCAAAATATTTGATACGGACTCATTCCGTCTTCTCAGATGTGGTTTGCAGTTGAGTCGATTTACAGGGTACAGGTCATTTACAGGGGTTAAAGTGTTTTTACCACTTTGTTACATGGAGGCAGATATTGGAATTGAATTCTTTTTTTTATCACTGCAATAATATTTTCTCTCAAAAATCAAGACTCAGAACTGTCAGTTCTGTGACAGAACAGTTGTAAAAGTAATGTGGTTTAATAGATAAATAATAGTTTTCACACACCAGATACCAAAGAAATTGTGAAGATTTTTTGTAAATTGCATAATTTGTCTCATGTTTTATTTCCATCTGCTTGACCTACCAATTATATATATTTTTCAGAGTCATAATATAAAGTCCAACATCGAAAATATATTTTCCTCATATATCACTGCAAAGGTGTCAATTAGGGGGAAGTGGGGGGCACCTATACTTACCACTTTACGTCAAGATTAGTTTTGTACCCACCACTTTTTTTCAAATGAGGACACATTGTCACAGACAAGCGAGAGAATAGAGGCAGAGCAGAACATGATCACTGATGGACTGATTCACTGTGGATGGATTCACACACTGAAAGTAAGACCTGAGCGATGATCAATGCCGATCTGTTAATCAGGTAAAAATGTCTAGATATCTATCAATTGAATCAGAAGGTGTGTCCACACTTTTGACCAGGAGTGTATATCATCAGGCTAACAGCACAATTGCTTAAGTCATTTTTAAGGTTTTCAGAAAAAAGAAATAAAACTGCCTCAAATTGAGGGACAAGTCAGCAAGTCAGGCAGATATCACAATTTCGGCAATGATAGCACAAGCAGTTGTGCTATATGATGATATATGTTGGTTGAGGCAACAGACAGAAGATGGATAGTTTAGTTTAGTGAAGGAAATGTTAACGTAAATGTAATCGTAACTTAAAAAGCATTTTTTTTAAAAATGAGTACAGCGTTGTTAAACTATATTTTGACATTAAATAAACAAGCTACTACTACTAACAAGCCATTAGCTTTAGAATGGTTGAGGCATTGAGCTGGCACTCTAGAAATTTATTCACAAAACCTTCCACTGATTACTAACACCTGCATTATGTAACTTACCAATATTATAATATTCTGAGTTACATATTGTATGTGCGTCCTAACTTACGGTGAATACCAAACTTGGAATGGTGGCCACACTTGTTGATAACCAAAACCATGATGAGAAGAAATGTGCAGGCAAACAGAGCGAGTCCGACAGCCACAGACACCTGTTTAAACACACACACACACACACACACGCACAATTACACAGACATATAACTGACATCACTGATAACCAGTATTGTCGTTGGAATAATGACATACCACAAACACTCGACTCTCCAGATTCTCTGTGACGTCCATGTCAGATTTATTTGTAGGAACTGAAGGACATGAAGGACATTTTGTTGAAGGGCAGTGAAACCAAACACTTTGTGCAGTGTTGGTGAAACATGACGATTATTTTGGTGATGAAAACCAAAGACTCACCTGGATTCACATGGACTAGCATGTCAGGAGAAAGGGAACACAAAGATTTATAAACACACACAAATCCAAAGATGTGCTTTTCAGTAGTGTGCAGAGATGTCCAGCAAAAATCTCCACGTTTGTTTCAGTGTCATATGTTTTAGCGGTACAGGCCTCATGTTGATAAACTATGGTAAGATGTATTTTTCATGTCTGATTTATTATTGATTGTTACTTTGGGCTCTAGCTGATCATCACCGTTTTTAAAACATTCAAAACACTGTCAGGAACCCACCATGAATGGTCCCATAAGGATCGAGCGTTCCGAAGGGGTTCACCATAAACATCCCAGTGGCGGTGGCCTCATCCCTTCCCAGCTTGTTCTGCACAATGAGGGTGTAGCGGCCATTGTTGACATGTGTCGGCTTGTTGAGGAAGAGACAGCCATAATTCATTGATCCGTCACCGGAGTCACCGATGAGCTGCGTGTATGCGTATGTGTTCTCGACGAACTCTTGGTCATTGTACAACCAGGTGATGTTTGGCTCAGGATTGCCGTCCACAGCGAAGGGGAAACACCAGTGGTGTTGTGGCACGGCGTCTCTCAGGAAGAGAATTTTGGCTGGAACTGATGAGAGTTTGAAAGAAATTTCAGTCATTAGATAAGAAAAGTCAGAGTAGTGGCATAAATAGTAAAAGACACATACTGTACAAAAGAAATTATTAGAAACCTGCTGTTTGGAAGGACATTCGTGTCCACTTCGTGTCAGCCACCTATGACTGATCTCCCAGTTCAGTGTGGTGACAGAGAAATAAACGTTTGGTAAAAAACGAAGAAGTAACTAAAAATGTATGTTGAGCTGTATGGAAGAGGATTAGAGCCGCATGTAAATACAAAATGGAGTGAGATCAAATGTAATGCAAGTGAGGTCTGAGAAAAAGTCAGTACTCTGACTTAGATATCAGAATTCTGAGAAAAAATCCTGATGTCGATCTCACTCAATTTTTATTCTATTTAATCCATTTAGTTTTTTTTTTACATGTGGCACTAATGCTCTTCTGTAGAGTCAATAGTTAATGTAGCTGTATCAAATATAAATATTCTATAATATCAGGACAAAACTGTTTCTGAATATTGGATCAGTGCCAGTGTAGATATGTTCCCTCTTAATCCAACAACCTTGGTTATAGTTTAAGGAATAACGTTATATACTGTATAACTGTTTAGGGCACAAAACCACCAACAAGCAGCTTCAAAATGTATTTGCCACAATGTCTATTTCTTGGTCCAATTTTGAAATTGAAATTATTTCAGCTAATAATTATTGAAGAGATAATATTATACTGTAAGATTTTATGCTAAATAAGCAGACATAAAGTCAAAGGTTGGTGAAGTGACCTGCAGGTTACCACTGAGTTTCCATGAATCAATGTTTCCCCTCTATACATCCATCCTGTGCTGACCTACCATGAATAATAGAGCCTGGTCATCAGGACCCCCCAACCACAAAAGCTACCTGGAAGCTCCACCGGACATGAAGTTACAGGAAACATCCCCTTTAGATCGAAGATTTCTCTCAAGTGCAGAGACCCCTCATTCATGTACGGGTCTTTCTGCTGCTCTTAACCTGTGACCCAGCCTCACAAAGTGCTCACAAAGCGGAGACTGAGGCATTTGTCTCCATGGTGAATTCTTCAACTCAACGCAGGGCAAGGAGTGTGAGAAAATGAGCACATTAACTAATGATCCACTGAGTAATCCCACATGAGCTATGACACTGCAGGGGTTTAAAGGAAAGCTGGAATTATATTTAATGAGCCTGCCGGACCTCATACAATGAACATTTTGAGGATATGTAGTAAATGACCCCTGGCATCAGTCAAGGCAAATTCATAGTTAACAAGAACATTTGCATCCAAATTATTATTTGGATTTTTTTTTTTATTTTTAGTTTGCTTGCATTTAGTTCTTCTTTATATTTTGACACTGATATTAATATAAAATAATATATTTAGGAAACACAGCAGTTCATTTGTTTTTGTTCGATGGCTGACTTTGCAGGTAGGTGGTGCACAGTGGAAATGAATTGTTACGCTGTTTAAAATGTAATAGTAGCAAAACTATGTGAATTACAAACTAATGTAATTAATTACAATTGATGACTTTTCGCCGACTTTTTTACATTTTGAATAAATGTTTTCAACTGCCTCAAATGTTGGGATGTGTCAGTGTTTCAACAGTGACTATTGTCAAACTCCTTTTAAAATCTTTCAACACATGAATTAATGTCATTAAGATTTATTCAGATAGACATTCCTGACGAAAATACAATTATTTAGGATATAGCAAGGTTTTTGCAATTTATCCTCAGATGAATCTAAAATTTTTATCATGAATTTCCATAAGTAACTGTAATTTAATTACACATGCAATTACACATATGTCTCCAGTAATGATTATTGTTTCATTTGTAATTAAATTACATATCGCCGTTACATGTAACTATTTCCTCCCCAACACTGGTAGTGTGCATGTGTGTTGCATTTCCGATGTAAATGCACTAAATGTGCAGTGTGTGCATGAATTATGTTGTATATTTACAGCAGACAGTGTGTGTCCTACAAGAAAACTTAAAAATTAACAATGCCAACAATGTTATTGAGAAAAACATGGTGTTTTTTGTTCCAGCACCCTAAATCAAGGAGAGCCGCTCTGCAGTAAGCACCCACTGTTCTCTGAGGTAATTAAGAGTAATTAAAGGGCTCGCGGTTAACGAGTGTCCGTCCACCAGGGGGGCTGATGTTGATAGATTAGCTGCACTAACACATTTACAGGCTGCCAATCACAGCAGATGAAGCGGTTTTCCGGAGTAGGAGGGAAAAGTCCATTAGCACAGGCTCAAATCAGATCTTAGCACGGTTATCAGCCCCATTTTCCTGATGTTCATTATCTGTCCCTCGATGCTCATGCATTTGGCCTCAGCTGATTGGCGCCCCTGCTCTTTTTGGGCTTTATTTCCTAATGAGTGGGACTGAGTTGGTGATATATGATATTGTTTGGGTAGTATTTTCAGTAATGTATCACTAATGCATCTGAATCTGTTTTCTGTGGGACCACAGGGTGTCATTGTGCTGTATTCTTCAACTTTTAGAGGCACTAATGTGTCTGAGAGGAGAAAACAACAGTAAACCTCTCGGGTCATGCTGAAGCTGTAATTTAGACGTACAACTGCATGAGAGGTGGAGTAGTTCGTCAAGAGCAAGGCGCGGCAGGTTCACTTTCTTTTGTCCATGGTGAGCCATACCTGCTGCACTTCTCTTCTTTTAACACTTCTGACTATTTGTCAGAGTGGCAGATGACAGAAGGCTCCATTAGAAGCATGGTGGGAACATAGTTGTATTTGTAGAAGGGGCATTTAGAAGGAATCATTTCAGTGCACTTTCCTTTCCTTTGAAAGTCCACCCTGCCTGCACAAGAGAAATGGCCCCAGTGTGCTAACACTGTAACCTCCATTAAGCCTGACGACTTGTACTGAGCCCCGAAGGGTGTGCTTTTATTTTGCTGGCACTTACACTCAATGTCCAATTGCACCATTTCCTCCCCGGGCCCAGCTTGGTTCTCGGCCTCACAAGTCAGGTTGTGCAAGTTGTCACTCGAGGAGACGTTGGTGAGGTAAAGGACAAGCTCCAATGTGGAGCCCCAAATTCTCTTCTGCAGAAACAAAAACAAAGAACAAAAACGATTCACGTAACCAAATCACAACTGAACAGTGGCTACAGCTGATTGAAGAAGATGTACAAGGAAGAAGGAAAAAAGATAAACTGGGAGAAAGAGCTGTTCATTTTTTCTATATATTACATATTCAGAATCAATAAAATCATTTCCTTAAAAAAATTAACTCACTTCTGAATGATCTGAACGCGTCAGCGATGTTCTGGCATAAAATGTAAATAAAAATACATTATGTTTTAAAGTTCTATAAATGTTTATATCTATGCAAAATGTGAAGCTGGCATAAAATAAATTAAAATTAAATTAAAGAATAAAAATGTATTATTTTATTTCATTTTATTCTGATAACATACAGTATGGATTCAGTAATTATTCTGATTTTATTTTTCTTATTTCAGTCAACAAAAAACACTAAATATATATCAATATATCACTTTCACCATACTGAATGAACATTTACAAAGACGTGTTACTAACAACGTCTTCCTGGAAATCGTCTCCACCTACTTGTTTCTTATTACAGAGACGAATTTAGATGATGATAAAGTTTGTTTCTATCTTTATTGTTTATATTTGTATTGAACATCCTCTACTACCTGGGTGACGAAGTTAGAATGAAGCGTATCGGTTCGCCAGCTCACACGTGGGGTGGGACTTCCTGTCACATGACACTCAAAAGTCAGGTTGCCTCCCTCTTGAATCTTGTTGTTAGAGGGGAGAATAGTTACCTCAGGCAAACCTGAATGCACCAGAGGAGACACACTGATGAGCACAGGTTCATGATCAACATGTTGACTGATGCTCTGCAGAGTGTGCTGCTAAATTCACTTCAGATGGACTCACTACAGTTGTCAATCACCAATGAGTTGAGGAGTACTTCCTGGTCATTGGACACACAAAACAATGACTGAGTGTCCAGGTCAGCACGTTCATTACGCTGCCACTCCTGCAGCCAGTGGAGGTCACATGAACAAATGAGAGGATTTTCTCGCAGAACCCTGAAGACAGAAGAAGGATTAGAAATATTAACGGCTGCAAAATCCTTCATCAGAAAAGGCAATTCTAGATCATTGAGTTTAGCACAAAACTCTTTCAAAGGTTAATTACCATTGTGTGTTTCAGTCAATTAACATATAATGAGGTTTTCAATTGATGGAACTGGCTTTTAAAACACCCCCTTATATGAATTAAAACAATATCTAAGATATGGGTTGAATGTAAATCCTTGAAGAATTTTACCTGGCAATTCAAAATAGCCTTTCCTGTCTGCCACATGACGTTTCCAGTAATGATCATAATTTTTCGTGGGTTCTCAACCACCATATGAGCCATTACCTGTGAAGTGTTGCTGCCGTGTACTGAAAGAAGGCTTGTCAATCAGTGTACTAAAGGCTACAATACCTTCCTTTACCTTACAATACCTGTATGCTTATTAACCTCTGACAGACTGCTGAAAGTCCAACGAACAAAGTTTATCCTTTGACAAACTGGCATTACTCAGTGGGGTTCTTTTGTGATCATTTTTCTTCTCCTGAAGGTATCTTCAGAGCAGTTTGTGCCACGGACTGATTTATGGACTGATGTGCGTGATGAGTTCATTTGCAGAAACACAACCTCACCTTAACTTATGCAAACAAAAGGCTAGTGATATTTGTCAAATATTTGACAAATATGAACCGATATAATGTTCAGAAACGTGTTTGATGTAGCGAGCGTGACGGTAACTTTAGACCTCAACATGCAAAAAAACTTGAGATGAACAAATGTAGATGTACAGTTGTATAAAAATGTCCATTTTGACATATTCTGACTTTTTGACTGTAATCATTAATAATTCTACTGACTACTCATGTCCTGTAATCAAGAATAATTCTACTGACTTATTCAATATAATCGCTACTTTAATACACCACTTTTCTTCTGCAGCCTGATCCGTGAAATTATTGATTATTTACACAATGGACTTACAACACAAATGTTGGCCAACATCGTGGAATAAAAGGAACTTACAGGTTCAGCAGGGGCAGAGAATGAAACACCCTCCAGGAGATGTGCTCCAGAGCGTTTGACGCCAAGTTCCTGTGAGAGACACAAGAAATGATCAACATTTTCTCTGTTCCGTGTAAGACAATAATATTTAAAGACCTGTTGCAACTGAAATGTTTCACATCCCCCTGAACTGACAAATAGAGTTATGAAAATCTGAATGTTTATTATTCATCTGCAATACAGTATGTACATTTCCTGGATGTGTGTGCACGTGTATGTTGTTGAATCCATTGTCACGAAGAAAAGAGTTTGTCAAACCAACCAACACTGAATATTTAAATGTTTCCTCCAAATAAGTGTGAGAAGTTAATCTTGGTCATTCAGAAAAATCTAAATGTCTTAGTAACACTTTGGTTTTGGTGTAGAGGTTCAAATCCTCTTGACCAATGAAAACACACTTGTACAAACATGTTACTTCACACGTACAATTGGCATTGTGATTCAATCATGGACAAACTTTTAATGACCACTTCTCTGTGGTTCTATCTGTAATGACACATTATAATGTTGCTGGAAAGAGTAAAGTAATTCACACATCAGCGGTGAGCACTTATGTCTCACCGCAGGACGTACTCAGGTTCGAGCTCATTTCAGAGCATATTTCCATTGTGCCTGTTCACTGTGGACCACCCCACCCCCCTCCCTCTCCCACAGCCACCACCACCACCACCTCAGTGGGCTCGACATGACCAGCAAATGGAGGGCCGACTTGCGAACGAGTGTGGTAGTGTGTAATTTATCTCGCTGTAGGGATTTTCCATACCGGTTATCAGAGTTTTTTCGTTTTTTTAAGGTGCAGCTCATTCCTTTTCCATCAACAATTGCACTCTTGGGTTTGTATGTCTGTCCTTTTGCTCAGTAGTTTTCCCTTTATATCTATCTCCTTCTGCTTTCTTTGTTTCATCCCAACTGTTGGAGCCAGAAGGCCATTCACATGTAGCCTTGGATATGCCTGATAATGAGGTTTTTGAGTCTTCTTTTGAAAGAACATTTTACCTCACTTACCATCGCTGCTAGTGTGAATGTTTTCCAATAGTTCAGATCTGTCATACATGTCATGAGATAACTGTTGCTGTTATTGGAGCTAAACAAAGAAAATTTGACCTGACTCGGTTCTTCTCTGTGATGAAAAAAAACATAATTCAAAAGTGTCCTTTGTGTGCTGTTGTTTTGAGAAAAGTAAACTATTAAATAATACAAGAATTCATGTAAAATCTGCTGCTGTCTGACCATGTCTGTAAATAAATCGCTCACAGATGATGACAAAAAGCCACATTGGGGAGCATCACATGGAAACCAATACATCCTCAGTGTGCTGGGGCCAAGGTTCAATTATTTGTTTTCTTTGCTCCCAAAAGTTCATGTCAGATGGGATAACGGTTGAGGCTTATCCATTACCAGCTCAATTCCCCCTCAAGCCCACAGGGGGAGTAGAGCCGGGAATAGTATCTCATTCCCTCCAATCTTATAACCTGAAGGTATTACAACAATAAACAATTGAGTTTCTCCATGTCTGAAAGCAAGAGTGGATGGTGAAAAGGGAAAATGCTTCAAGCTGACATCTCCTCCATGCTCAGTACTTTAGTTTGATTATAATCAGTCCATCTTAATCTTCGAGATGCATCTGTCACAGTGAAGCCACTAAACTCCGCCCACCCTCTGCTGCCACAGTGAAATATTGATTAAGTGATAATGGACCCTTAGTGGAGTGTATTTATTATGCATCAGTTGTCAATAATCTGCCAGAGTAAGCGAGTAAAAGGTAACTGGTGGATGTCTTCTCCAATTTCTGGAGTTTACCCAGGCCTACCTCCCCAGCACCAACCCACCCATTATCTCTGGTCCTCGAAAACGTATCTGTCTTTCAGATAAACAACCTCGGACATGTCGCTTACGCTGAGCTGCAGATGCTGGCGATAAATGTCAGCTGCTGATGAGCAGATTGATTTGATGGCTGAAGCAGAAGAGTCGTCTTATTATGAATAGTCTGATTGTTTTGATTGTTGGGCCTCACTGAACTGCACAGCAAGACCAACATGGAAGGTCGTGACATCAATCAATCAATGCTTTTGTTCTGATAAACTGATCATCATTTAGTTTATAGAATGTCACAAACATGTAAATTACAGCTTTTAACAGCCCACAGCAATGTCCTGGAACACGTTCAGTTTGTCCAAATGACAATCAAAAGGCCTAATAAATACAATTTGAATGACATTAATCACACAAAAGCTGTAAGTCTGAATGGCCACTTTCTGACACAAGCCAACTGTTTGCCAGCCAGCCAACATAAATGATCAGAAATAATTGCAGAACTGCCAGTAAAGATACAAATACTATGTGTGATCTGTGCAAATACTCAACTGTGATGAGCTTCATGAGCAACATGAAAAGCTGAGCCTTGACTGACAGTGACAAATAGGTTTGACCCACACATGGGTCCAAACATGACATGAGGAACCCAATCCTTTTGTATCGACAGACACTTACACATACTGGAGCTTGAGGTTATGTTTGAAGGCGTTGGCGGCGATAAGCCTCAGCTTACATGCTGTAACTGTGCTGGAAAGGGGGAGGAAAGCACAGTAAACAAATAAATAAACAAGGAATTAACTGTTCTTTACTGACAGGGGGTTCGTAAAACAGGTCAAATCCACATATGTGTGCTTGGTGGCTGTATTTCAAGGTTTTAGCAAAGGTCTATCTATTCAAGTTAGAGCATGCAGGAAGAAATGTTGTTACACTCTGATGTGGGAGAATGAAAGTGACCTCATTGTCATGAACATGCTTCATCAGCCATCATCAGTGATTAACTTCATCCTGAACACAGGACCAGTTAGAGCAACGCATCGATGGTTACCCACTGTTTTGTGTGGTTTTATGTTTCCTTGTTCTGTTTTTTTCTGTTTGGATGACGTACTATATGTGTGACTGAGACATTAAGAAAAATAGAAAAAGAAGATTCAAATATTTTGAGCAGTTGACAGAAAAAAACACGTTGGCTTCAATTTATGGAGACAGTGTGGACTAGGAGCTTCCAGTCATCTTAGTGTATGTCACACCTCATAATGCCAGATTTCTTTGTGAAAGCACAATCTGTCTCTATGTAAAGCAACTGTCCATTTGTTTCTGGA
This sequence comes from Aeoliscus strigatus, assembly GCA_901007665.1. Lineage (NCBI taxonomy): Eukaryota > Metazoa > Chordata > Actinopteri > Syngnathiformes > Centriscidae > Aeoliscus > Aeoliscus strigatus. Next base: position 11,695 of record CAAKHB010006009.1, on the reverse strand, counting down.
TTTTGTTTAATTTCTGTGCTCTGCAAGTGCTCCTAAAATTTCTAAATAACCCTTATTGACGGAGTATTTCTTTAAATACTCAACGACATGAGATGAAAATTACTCCTACTAATGTTTTTGGCATCGTGCAGCAAAGAGAAATCAATGGAGCCCCGATGCTGCATTGAGGTGTCTTTAGAAATCCGTGCAGGGAATTTGGCGGCCAAGGGTATGACTACAAGCTGATAAAATACAATTCAATATCTGGAAGCATCTTCCAAGATTTCATTACTTACAGATTCTTTAGCTCTCTGTAGTTCACTAGATCGGATTCGGTTATGTTCTCCAGGGTTGCTTGGTTTTCTATGTAACTGTGAGGGGAAAAAAAGAAAGAGAAGGTTATTGCTTGCAATTTACAGTGCGAGACAGACAGTTGCTGTGGGTTCAGTTAATCCCAGGCTTAATACAACAACTTTTAGACAACACACACACAAATACTGACACTAAGAAGCAGCACAGGAGGTCAACGAGGCTCCAATTTCCACAGAATATCAACACAGAGGTTCCTGAGGTGAACAAAATGGTCTATTTCAGTGGACATCACTTCATGGGAACCTTTGAGACCGTTTTTTATTCAGCTTTTATTCAGGGGAAAATAAATGTATAAATGAATAAAAGGACTCGTATAGTATATTGAATGTATACATAAAATAAAGGACTTTCCTCCTTAATGCCCAACAAATTAACCTTTGATAAGAAAAAACATATTCAGGGACGGACGGTGTGTGTGTGTGTGTGTGTGTGTGTGTGTGTCTCAAAAGAGAGAGCAGATGAGGCTGATGGGAAATTCTCTGCAATGAGTCATTTTTCATTTTTCTCCAGACAAACAAACTGCCTCTGAATAACCGTCGAGCAACGAGTACTCAGCACTACCAATGCAAGCGAGGTCGCAAGATCTTTGAATGAATCGGAACAACCAAGGATGTCAGCTGCCCACTCAACAGTCTTCTGACCTCCATCTCCACTCTTCCTCCATCTGAGTTGTTTTTGTTTTCTTAAATGAGTCCTTGGGACACACACACACACACACACACCAGCTAACCACACAACCTTAAATGACTGTGATGGGCTTTCAGGTAGGTTTAAGCTTGGCAGAATGAACTTGAGAAGTTACCTCAGCCATCATTTGTAACATCGCATCACATCACTGTGAAGTAATTCACTGCCACAAGGATTTTTCCCATGTCTGTGAAGGTTCTCAGTCATCCAGGTGTCATAGTAACTTGCTGGGTTAAATAACAGGAGACAACTGGACTCACTGATTCGTTTGAAAACAGTTTGCCGCTCATCCTAGAGGCTTCATCAGTTCAATTTATATTCTCGATATTTCCAGATGTACATAATATCTATATAATTATGTATTATTCAGAAATATCAACTGGACATTACAAAGTGTTGCTACTTTTTCTTGAGCTAGATAGACAGATAGATGGATAGATGGATGGACAGAGTGACTGTCTCACAGCAGTAATGTGATTACTGGGCAGGTGGGCCTAGGATCACCCATCGTCCTTTCTTATTGGATTGAGGGTCAGTATATCATCTGTTGTTCCCACGTGGGGGAATTGACTGGCAATTCACAAAATTGAATTTAGAACTCAACATATGATGAATCTCGGAACCCTCTTCTGCCGTTAATAGCCCTTTGTTTGTTGTGCATATCAGATGTATTCCGCTGCACAGTCAATACAGCCGAGTGTTGTTTTCTGGCATGTGGAGCTCAGCGGTGAAGAGAAGCTGAGAGTGGCCTGCTCGTTTATTGATTGAACAGTCAGAGAGAATGCCGAGCCTCACCCCGAGCTCTATGAAACATTGGCTACAGGTATACAAGGAAAAATACCTAGGAGGTAAGAGAGCAAGAGGCAGGCAAGCGAGAGAGAGAGAGAGAGAGAGAGAGAGAGAAGCAGAAGAGAGAAGAGCAGCAGAAAATTGACTTCCTTCACCAAAGTAGCCTTTCCTGAATGCATTTTGTTCTTAACAAGCACTAACTGCTCCAGATCTGTGGACAGGAACAAAGAGAGAACAGCATGGAGGTGTCGAGAGTGACATTTAGTTTTCCATGTTGGAAATGATAGTGGGTTGCATAATAAAAGGTCTCTATACAAGTCAACGTCTGAGAAATGACTTGTATGAGCTGCTGTTCTTTCACAGTCCTGTTGCAGTTATAACTGCAGTTATACAAGCTGTAAAGTTACAGAATGCAGAAAAAAGAACATAAATCAGGTTGGAACGATCACAGTGCCCTAGGCAAGTCAGCAGGTTGTTCATCAGTAATGGAATTTACATATCGGCCTAAAAAGCTAAAGACGTTCTCCTATTGTTTGTATCTGACTGATTTACTGCAGTTACACAATCTGCCATCATCTTCAAAATGAATACCATCAGTAGTGTCAACAGATGGCCAAGGCAGTCATACTTTCATTGACACATATCTCCAACATTTCCAGCAGTATCAGATACTGCGCTTAAGTAAGTAATAAGTAATAACCACCTGAATGTGACTAATAATGACAATAACGATAAAAGCTCAAGATCGTATCAGACCAAGTCAGAAATTTCCACCAAAATCAATTTGGATTAGTGTCTTGTCAAATGACAAGTCACTAATCCAAAGTCCTACTCCACTTACAAGACAATCAAACAGCATGCGAAGAAGCCCTTGTTCTTTGTGAAACTTGTTGATATCAAAACTTCAGTTGATAATATCAATGTCACTGCTCCATCTCTGTCGTGTGGAGCGTTGCCGGTCATTCAAAAAATTGACTACAAATGTCGACCAAAAAAAAGTCTTACCAAAAGACATTTTCCTGATAAAAGGACCCATGCATTGAAGTAGAGTTTAATCACTGATAAAACCAAATAAAACAAGCTTGGAAAACCATGATGTCATGTGAGCATAGTTTATATACTCATGCGCATTTCCAGGCAGGACATGATCATACTCACATCTCGGTCACATTCTCGCTGTCTTGCGGGATGCTGGTGATACCGTCTGCGTCCAGACACTGCAGCATAGCAAAAGAGCATCGACAAGCCGCTGGGCATCCTCCCAAACTGGGCGAGGGTGCCAGGCTGAGTAGGCTAAGCACCAGGGGCATGGGAAGCGCCAGGGCCAGGGGTGCTGCCAATGAAACTGCCCCCTCTGCCACAGCCATGCTCAAAATGAGGATCTTTCCAGCACCAGCTGAGTTTTTTTCAGATGCTGGAGTAAGTTGGGGAATCAGGGACGACAGAGTAGTTGTGCACTGTCCAGCACTCTGGCAGGGTGAGATCTCAGCTGGTCAGGGTCTGGTAAAGAGGCACAGCTGTACTGAGCAGCAGGAGGGGCAGGCAGGCAGGCAGGCTAGGGGCCTCTGGGGACATGGTGGTGGTGGGCTGCAGCCGCTCTCATTCTCCCTCTCTCCTCATCTCTTTCAGGAAGGGAGGGGCATTATAAGAGGGGCTGGAGTCACCAGACACCCAAGACAGTGAGAGTGGGAAAAGGGAGGGACTGGGGTCAAGGGTGTGTGTTGATGATGGTGATGAGGTGGGAATGGTGATGGAGATCTGCTCCTGAAGTGGTTTGGGAGATCTACTGTCCCTAAGGCAGCTTCACATGGAAACTGACCAAGTGGATACATATACCCAGCACTTTTCATCATGATTTATTTTGTACCCACCACTATTATTTTTTAATTGACATTATGAAACTATGACAACGACTGTGGAGTTGGTACAGTTGGGGTGCTTTTCCACAACACAGATCCAGTAGGTTAGTAAGTAAGTAAGTAAGTACGTAAGTTAGTAAGTAGTACGTTTTTGTCATAGACAAGTGAGAGAATAAAGACGGAGCAGGATACGATCACTGATGTACTGATTTGCAGTGGATGGATTTACACACTGAGTGTGGGCTCTGAGCGATCTTCAGTGGTTTAAACTGACAGAGATCAATGCCGAAATGTAGGTCAGTAAAGATATCTAGAACATGTTCGAATCTGCATTCATGTCCATCATTCTGTGCTGAAATTTCTAAAATGTCAAGATTTCCAATGGGAGTCAGGCGCGTTTAACCCTTCAGGGAGTGTCACTTGAACGGAGTACGAGTGCGAGGTGGGGTGAGTGTGTGCCTCTGTACCCACCACATTTCAAACCCAAGTGACGCCCATGGTGCTGAGTCTAACACTACCAGGAACATTGAGCTGGTGAATGGAGGGGCTGGGTCTATCTGCTGTTTTGCTCTGTGATCAGTGCATATGCTCGGGTACAGTGTTCCCAGCATAGACTAACAAAACACAAAGTGAAATGAAGTCCCACCCACACCCGAAAGTGGAACAATTCATCATTCTCCATTGACTTTCTATTTGATAAGGCTGCCTGATTTTCAATTCTGTCTGCTAGCCAAAAACTGAAAAAGTACTGAACGCACTACAAGCTGTTATTTATTCTAATTTACTTCCTTTCATTTACTTACATATACATTTTACCAAGTTAAGCATAAATGGTATTGATCAGAAAATATCTTACTATGCAGTTGAAATAATCTTATTCATTGATGAGCCAGATAGGCCAACACCACACGTACGACGGCACAGTTTGGAGGGAGCGATCTGCTCAAAAACATCTTGACATCAACAGAGGATTAAATATGTTTGCATTCTCTGTTCGTAAATCTTCAGGCTCTTTTCCTGAAAATGCAAAGTTCACAAAATACATGAAGTGCGGTCTGGGTGGCATTAAACTACAGTTAACATGTGGTTAAATGTTAATTGATCGTAAATAACCTACTACAATGTAGAAAACATGTTTTCTGGACCCGCAGGAACCTCTAACTACCAGCATTATCCACTTGTTCTTGCACTCATATGTTCTTTACATGGGTTTTTACCCTGGGGATAAAACTGCGCCCCATCCCATTTCCCTCAGTCATTCCGCACATGAGTAAGGTCATAGTGTCCCGACCACAATTACTGACCATAAGCTAAATGGACATTTTTGCTGCTGTCATCAGTATTTTCCAGTGGCTTAATTACTCTTCCTTTTACGCTCCCCTTTTTCTTGGTCATAGCTCAGCAAATCCTTTGGAGGGACAATGTGCTTATTCACAGGAAACCTGTTTAAGAGCTCAAGGAAGATCAGTTAGATAAAACACTTCGGAAGGTGTGTGTGTGCGACAGAGCGCGAGAGAGAGAGCTAAATAGGTTTCATAGGTTTCAACTTTACACTTGAAGTAGTAGTTGCTTGCAAAAAGCTTGCTGTCGTTCGTCCTCTAGTTCTGCACATGGAAATATCAGCCTGTGTACTAAATGTACTAAAAAGTAAATGCTAGGATGCTGCTATGGAACATTAAACCTCTTGGTATGTTAGTATTAAAAAAATAGCTTTAAAAAAACATCACACTCCATCGTTGCTGTTTAGGGAACGGTTTAGGGAAGTTTAAGTGGAAGTGAATGGACTTTCTAAATTGAGCAGTGACATGAGTTTTGGTCCTGTTAGCTTCACATTTGGCAGATTGTGTTTAACTGTTTCACCTGTTTTTGGTCAGAATGAGTCTGTTTTTATTTTGGTTTATTTTGGTTTGTTTCTCAGGTGCTATTATTCTAACTGGAGACTGTCCAGGTGTCAATGTGAGTTTCTATGGTTTCTATTGTCTTCATCCGCGCACAGGATATGCCGTAATGAGAATGAATTCATAAGTGGTTGTTGAAATATGCCAATTAAATGCTGCTGTTTCAAAGGTTTTGCTTTTCTGAAAAAAGCCTTCTTTCATTCTATAAAATCTACTGGATGAGCCATGTTTGATCTTGAATATTGCACCGCTGCAAATATGACTGATTATATCTTCAGCTGTCCATATTTTAATATGCGAAGAAAAACTCTCATGACGGACTATTTTCAAGCTCACTGTGGAAATAGTGGCCATTCGACCGATTGTTTCTCTCAGGGTACTAAATTAATTTATGTTGTTTTGCATTATGGTGATTGATGGTCATTGAAGGGGTTAATTACAACACTTAATGAATCAGTCTCCTCCTGTCATGTTCAAGATAAATACACTTGTTTGGACTCAGCTGACAGTGAACAGACACACTAGTCCTCGCTTACATATCTGACCATGTTATTAGCCATATCTCCCTCGTCTGTCCCCAACTTCCTCTGTTTATCTCTCACAACAGCAAATGTAGCCTCATTAAAGGAAACTGTTTTGTGGTACACACAAAAAGTATGAAGGTGTCGTTGCTGACAATAATAAAGATATGGAAAAAATGCTCGCCCTGTGTTTTTAGATTTAGGCCTCATTTAACCTTCTTAACAGTTGTTGCACTTCTTTTAAATCCACTGTGCATATTAAAGGGGTAGTTTGTAGGATCTAGTGACACCTGTTGGTCATGTGGGAAACTGTAACGTAGCACCTCACCAGCCAGTTTGTGAATATTCCTCCTTGTCACTAAAAAAGTAAGAAAGGAGCAGTTGGTTCAGTTGGGGTGCAGATTTTTATTGGGAGGGTTCATTGCACTGTTTGACTTGCTGGGTTCAATCATAGACATTGAAGCGTTGAAGACAATTTGCCACTTGTCCAAGAAGCTTCTTCTTTCTTCAGTTGGGTTGTTGACTCACAGAAAAGTAGTGTGTTTCGGGTCTCGTGCTGCTCAGTTTAGTACTGAAGAAGCCTCTTGGATGAGTGTCAAACATCCTCAAGCAAACTAGCAATTTATTTGTAACTTTTTTATAAATCTTTTTATGATTTTTTAGAATAAATTTGTGATAACGGTCATTGGCTTGGGACCACAAGGTCCTCTGAGTAGACCTCAGGACCTCAGAATGGGGAAAAAGGCACCAAACCCCCCGCCTGCTTGGCACGTGACCTTCAGTGTGGCCGCCTGTTGCTCAGGTGTGTATTTGTTTCGCTGCATGTGTGCATGTTCACTGCCTGATGGGTTAAAGGCAAAGAAACAAATTCCCCTTTTGGAACCTATAAAGTATGTATTCTTCTTATTCCTCTCTTCTGTGTGAATTTCTGTTGCAAGATCAATAATGTACTGTAGCTATCTTCTACCCTTTCCTTTGTGTAGATACACTCTTGGTTTCATTGATGCTCTACATTCATTGGAAAACTATCCACCATCATGTCCGGGTCTATAAAATCACTGTGTCTATAATTGCTGCCTCCTGTTTTCAGTGTCATCACAATAAATGTGTTATAAATACTACTCAATGTGATGATTGTTGTAATTGCATGGTCTTCTTTAATGATTTATAATTTCTGTCTGCTAATGAAACCACAGCAATTAATAGTGTCAGGTAAAAAGCGTTTCTAATTCCAAACCATATACCCTCCTTTAATGAATGCAGGAAAACAAACTTTCTTCAGTGTCCCTGTTGGCTGAATTGAATGGAAGTAAAAGACCGTTGGAGAAACATGGAGAACAAGAAAGCATCTCAAGGAGCCTGCACGTCTGCCAGACCCTAAAACAATAATCAATCACGAATGAGCAGGTGAATAAGAGCTCTTTTGGACACAGTACAAGAAAAGGCTTTTACTGTGTGTCGACATAAATATGTGAAGCTGAAATGTTTTGCATGTAGACTGTTGCTGCTTGCTGCCTTTCACTTGTTCAGCTCAAGTCTACTGATACATTATGTTACACATGTACAAGTATTTTTCAGACATTTGTGTTTGTGTGAAAATGTAACCACAAAAATCTTTGAAAAACATAATGAACTTTCACACTTGCCATCGAGAAAACATTCTACTGTAGTACTGTCACTTGACGTATTCTCTACATCATGTGGTCCTCATCAGATGATGATGAGTTGCCTAGCTGTCAGGGAACTGATTTCAAATTCACTCTTTCATGGGATCAGTTTGAAAAGACTATAGAACTTCACCTGTGGATGATGTGATGTGCTCTGGCATAACAAATACTTTGGTGAGATATTATCATCATTCACACAAACACAAATACCAGCTGTGCTCTTCTTTTATTTTTCTTTTTTTTCTTGGAGGCTGAGGTCTACAACACATTTCCCAAGGCTTCCGATCCTCTGGGGCCTGACTCAAATTACACATGATAAACAATATGAACACTTTGTCTCAAAATTGTCTCTCATTTCTTTTTACTTCTTCTTCTTCTTCTTTCGGCTTGTCCCTCTTCAGGGGTTGCCACAGCAAATCATTGATTTCCATCTTTCCCTGTTCTCTGTATCCTCTACTCTGACTCCAACTACCTCCATGTCCTCCCTCACTGCATCTATAAACCTCCTCTTTGGTCTTCCTCTCTGTCTCCTACCTGGCAACTCCATCTCTAACATTCTCCTACCAATGTATCCACTGTCCCTCCTCTGCACATGTCCAAACCATCTCAGTCTAGCTTTTTACTACAATACAAAATACCTGCAGAACTGATTTGAGATTAGTTAGATTGCCTTGGTTAAATAAATGGGACTTTGCTGTTGGTGAGAACATTTTTACAAAGTAACGACCCTGTCATTGGTTATGATGAAAAAGTCTGTAGCCCTGCTAAGTGTGCACCTACATCTCAAGAATCATAATTAATCCTCCAGGTATTTTATAAAAGGTTTCTATTATCACTGCACTTATCATTAAACTGAAAACTTGTCCAAAGATGGGAGCAAATATCAAAATGTTTTAACATAGTTCATTTTAATCCACTTTAGAGACATGCACTTCCTTGTGGATCATGTAGGTATACAGCATGATTAGCTCGTTTCAAGTATCTGCATTTCCTCTGACTGAGCCTCAGCAACCAGTCTAGGCTGGTGTTGACCTGTCATGTTGAGGCCTACATGATCCAACTGCACATGTCAGCTACTTCTTATCAGATGAGATGAGTACAGGCTGATGGAACAAGATAGTTGGGGACGCTTACGTGTCTTTATCAGCAGGTCTGGACCTCACAGCCTGCAAACCCTCATCAGACAAAATCTTTTCTCCACCCTGATCGATACGCCACCAAACAACGGTGTTGGGTGTACTGTCTCGTTTACCACCACCACCACCCCACCCCCAATCTTATTTTTCATTTGCATCTGTGGCTGGATCAACACCCAGCCAGCAATGCCCAAACCCCTTTGTGTGTATGACGTGCATATGAGTGTGTTCTTACACACAGGGATAAACCCAGAATCAATGGAATGGAGCGAGACGAATTTGGTGCATGTGCGTGTGTGTGTGTGTGTGTGTGTGTGTGTGTAACCAGATAGGCCTGTCTCAGTGCCTCATTAGTAACTGGCCCGTGGACACCAGAGGCCTCTGAGAAGCTCATGCAGATGAGCGGAAACCTGAGGCGCTGTGGTGTGAGCTGCGACATGGGACGGTAGCAATTAGCTCACAAGCTAATGAAAGGCTACATCATCTTCTTTAGGATTTGATATCCTGCACGCTTCTTCTGCCCCACACTTGGGACAGAGTTGTACAATGTGTGTTGCCAAGACACAACTCTGTTACATTTGTAAATTAAGCTACCCCTAGTGGTCATATAAATAGTGACAAGCTGGGTCAGGTGTGTCGTCATTCAACACATATAAGAAATCTGCATGTTGTTGGACTTGGTTAGATAAATTGTGTCTTAGGCCCCCTCCCCTGTTGAGAGAGGGTTTTTCTAATTTAACAAAATATTGCTTCTTTAACTCCTCTCTCAAACAGTCTCTGTCTCAGGGTGTTGCTGGGTTTGAAATGTACCGGGATGTTGTGTTTGTTAAAGATCCTCCTTAGTTTCTCTGATACACCATAGACGTATGGAATGACCACACTCTTCCTCTAGGGGTTGTTATCTTCTTTGTTAGTGACCCTCTTTATGTTGGATTTGGAGAAATCAACCGTGATGAGACAATCTTCTCTTTTGTCATTTAACCAATAACGCTTCTTCATAAATAAAAGTCTGGGATAATGCACATATAAAACATGAGAAAGGAAGATTAAAAACACTTTTAGAGGATGTTTTTTCTTCTTCTTCTTCTCATTAATCCTGCTGTCCCCCTCCCAAGACTTGTCCCCACCTTCCAGCTTGTGTCCATGTTTTAAAATCTTTCCATTATCCTAATGGAAGAGTGAAAGTAAAGTGCCACTTTCTTCATAATATACTGCTGTAACCTCTGCATTCATCTCATGCAGCACGGTACCGTTCACCTTCATTTCAAATATATTTGTGTACTACAGTATATTATGAACATATATACATATCCACACACACACACACACACACAGGCTACATACAGTATATGCATATAGATAATCCTAATACTCATAATCAGACTGCTATTTTTCTGTAGGTCTTTCTTGAATTACTGTAAGATCCCCTCTGCATTCCTGGACCTCTGAAATATCATCTTCTTCATCTTCATTCATCCTCATCTTCTTCAATTTTCTTTTTGATTATCACTGATCACACATACTCTGTATTAGATTAAGGTGAGGGACTTGCTTTTTGTAAAAAATAACAATGATTATTACTAATGACGGAGGGAAAGTGCATGGGACTGTTTCAGTATGAGAATCAGAATCGGAATCAAAATTACTTTAATGATCCAAAGGGGAAATTGCTTTTCGTTACACAAACTTCTACCCAGAGTGAAAAGTGATTCTTTGATACAGGATTGTGAAAACAACAGGATATGAGTGTAGGAGATGGTGTAACTGTGACTAAACATTTGTTATGTGTGTTAGGTTTTAATGTAAAGGTGTGAATTAGCTGTACTGGCATATGTAGGGTGCGACTGAGCTGTCTTATGTGTAAAATGAAAAAGAAAATCAAATGAAAAAAATCACAAAAAATAATAAGGCCTGGAGAAACACAGATTTTATCTGCTAATGTGTGGACTATTACATGGGAAATATATGAATTACAGTCTTTCTGTCTCTCTCTCTCTCCATCTTTGGATAGTTTACTTACAAATACTCAATGAGAACAGTCTGTCCATTGACAGCCTGGCAGAAAACATTCTCTCTCTCTCTCTCTCTCTCTCTCTCTCTCACACACACACACACACACACACACACACACACACACACACACACATATACACACAATGGTTCTATTTCAGGTGCACTAATGATCACAAGGTGTACAAAAGCTTTGTGTCAGAGGAGTCAGTAATTCTGTGAAATGCTCTGTGGAACATTATAATTGCGTACCACTCTCATTCTGCCAGAAGTGATTAGTACAAAGTACAACTACAGAATGTCAGCATGCACAGTGGATCCAGAGGATCAAGTAAGTTATTTTCAATTATTATTTTAGTTATTGTTGAATCTTTCACTTGTTTCTTTGTTGCATTATGTCTGTTCGGGGATACTATATGCAAGAGCATGAAGGTGAGAACTAGAAAATCCTAAAGGTAAGTTGCAACTACATGATTTTAAAGAGTCCTCCATCCTGGAATCTGGCATTTTTACAACAGGCTTGGCAATGATAGGCAATGATAAAATCCTATTGGGAATTTCCTTACCATCACTAGAAGATGTTGACTGGACCACAGTGGTCAAAATGTTGACACACACACACACACACACACACACACTCACACACACACACACACACACACGCACACACACACACAACACACACACACACACACACCACCTGGCTGTTCAAGGAGATTCCGTTGATATAAACACTTCATGGAATTGGGATTTTTGTGTGAAAGGCTGTTTGCAAAC
>CAAKHB010006008.1:0-20492 GCA_901007665.1 Aeoliscus strigatus | reverse complement strand
ACACACACACACACACACACACACACACACACACACACACACACACACACACACACACACACACACACACACACACACACACACACACACACACACACACACACACACACACACACACACACACACACACAGTGCCTTCTCACCGTAGGTGAACATGCGTGCAGATGTGAGCTCGATGTTGGGCAGCGCCCCCAGGTGGTTGAGAACGGCGCAGCGGTAACCGTCCTTCTGGGCGTAGTCCACAAAGGTCCGCACGTAGTGCTTCTCGCTGTGGTTCCCGATGCCAGGACAAATCACCATGGTGACGTCCCCTGGGGAGAGAGCGGAAACAGAGGGCGAGTGAGTCCTGGACGTTCTCAGACAGTGCAAATAATATGAATGTTTTATCATATGACTAATAATATCAAGAATAATCACATCAATAATAGCATAGAAATGAAATGAAAATAACTGAATAATAGTAAGAATACCAAATAATGGAGGACTACTAATATCAATATAAAAAATATAAATAAAAATACACTCACACGTAAAAATATAAATAAAATAATAGATCAATTATAATAATAATAACAATAATAGAATAGCATACTGTAAAAAATAAAATACACATAACTGTATGGCATACACCACATATTATTTTAAAATATTCTCTTGAGAAATTTCTGTCACTGAATAAATGAATGAATGAATTGATGATCAAAGTTCAAACTAATGGAAATGTCATTGGAGAAAAGTCGGACATCATCATCATCACCACCTCCTGTTCGATGGCCCCCCATGGGCTCAAAGAGGTCAAAGGTTGCGGTGGCCCCGTCCTGCATGGGTAGGAACTTCCTGACCCCACAGGGATGCGGTGAGCTGACGCGGCCCAGTTTCCCGTACAAGGCCGTCTGGAGGTGGCCGCTCTTCCCCCACAGCAGCGGAGGGACGTACCTGAGAGACGGAAATGACGTCAGCACGGAGGAAGAGACGCAGGGAGACGTTCAGACAGGACGTAGACAAAGTACAATGAGCTGGGACGAACACACCGTAACACACAATAAAGTACATTTTACTTATCCTAATTTCGTACTGCTTTCATTCATTGAATTTCACTCAATTTGATTGTTATTTTATTTCATGAATGTAACTTTCCATTCATTTAATTCTACTGTATTTGAATCTGTTTGTTTTGATTTTCTTTCAAAGATGAACTTTTTTGTTCTTTTTGTTCATTGAGCTGCATTGTATCGTACTTATTTTATCAGGTTTTCTTTTATTCCATTCATTACATATTATTTATTGTACTTCATTCAGTTCTTCATTAGCAGTGTTATGTAACACGATGCTGTAAACAAAGCTATGGAGCTTTGTTTACAGCATCATGTTACATAACACCGCTACACTGAACGTGTCTCCAAATACTACGTCACAACTTCAAGACGGTGTTGACATTGACACCTGAAGACGCTGAAGACAAAGTCCCACTTGTGGTTACACAACAGGTCCCCGGATGGCTCCGTGTTGATCGTGTTGTTCTGTGTGTGTGTGTGTGTGTGTGTGTGTGTGTGTGTGTTGCGGTGGGACGTCTGGTCCCGGTCTGGAGGTCACACCCTGCTGCTGACACTCTGGGACTCCCTGATGTTTCCTCCGGAGGACGCCATGTGAGCTTGGCGACACGCGGCTCCACAAACCCTCCGACCTGGTGTTCACGAGTCTTCTCCATAAACACTCTTACATAAGCCGCATGTGAGGCAGACGCTCCCAGCTGGAAGAACGGCGAGTCATTACCGTAATGACTGGAACTGGGTTGTGGAGTTCAACTTCTCAACTGTAGTCAAGTTATTTACGGTAGGAACGCAGCCTCAGGGATACGGTGGGGGTTAAAGGTCAGGGATACGGTGGGGGTTACAGGTCAGGGATACGGTGGGGGTTACAGGTCAGGGATACGGTGGGGGTTAAAGGTCAGGGATACGGTGGGTGTTACAGGTCAGGGATACGGTGGGGGTTACAGGTCTGGTGACAGAAGGTGAGTTTACATTCCGTTTCAACGTGGAGCAGCAGAGCTGTTGCGTTACGTTGCGTTGGACGCCTAGACGCAGCCTCTGGTCCTGGGTGGATCTCTACATCAGTGTATTTATTATTATTATTTCAATTTATTATTTGTATTCATTCGACTTCAGACGTCTGTCCCCCGTCCTCTCAGTTCTCCACTTGTTACTATTATTCACTACTATCTATTTCATGATCATTTATTATTAAAGACTTTATTCTTTATTTTCGACTTGTGTTTTTTATTTATTTTGCTGCTTTTTTTTGGAACGTAAGTGTGTAATTCTTTAGAGTTATTTTTGTTTTTCATTATTTTTACTGATTTTATTCATATATTATTGTTAATCTTTATTTGTAAATATATATCGAATTGTTATTACTATTTCTGTGATTTTATTTATTTTACATACAGTATATACATATATATATATTTTTTTATTTATTGTATTGTAAATATTTACCACCTACATTCCAGGAGAAATCCATAAAAACAGCGTGATGTTCAGAAAACACGAGTACAGACGGGCAGCTCCGTTGCCGTGGTAACGCCCGTCTGCAGACTCACTCTTTGGTCAGCTGAGGACAGGACTTGAGCAGGAAGCGGTTGAGGGCCGTGTCCTGGTAGGTGAGGTCCGGCGGCGCCGTGGGACTCTTCAGGTTCAGGCAGCGCACGATGACGTAGAGCACCGTGGCGACCGCTGCCAGCTTCACGCCGTCAAACATGGCCGGCAGCTCCGGGGAGATGGTGTGCACGTCCGACTCGTGTGTGTGCATGTCTGCTCTGGAGGGTGAAGAGAAGAATGTACAATGAACGTTTGTCTAATTGAACCAGGACGACAAACACACTGGATTAGGGTTCGCCCTCACACCATTTGACCTTTGACCTGAGCTGTTCCTTCCTGTAAACGCTGCAGTGTGACACAAACTACACTGGGACTTACTTTAATGGGGTTTCAACGACGAACCAGGAGCGTGAAGACGTGAGGTCACAGTGACGTGGTCCCAACCTACACAACACACACACACACACACACGCTGTCATGTGTGTGTGGCGTCATGAATCCTCCATGACGCCACACACAAATTCCCCTGCACACTCTGTGAATGTGCAATTCAGTGTGTATGCTGGATACACACACACATCTAAAAAAAAGTCCTGTAAGTTGTATTTTCTGCGTTGGTTGGATGTAAACTCAAATGTTTCAGGAACCTTTTCCGTTTGATGATTGAAGTCTGCAGCTCTAGAACACACAGATCGATCTCAAAACAAATCGAAAATGAATGAATCCTGATGAATCGGAAATATGTGAAAAGTTCAATTTGTCATTAAATTAAATTCAATTGAATTACTGGAGAAAAATAATCCAAAAATACTAATAATAATCCTATTTTTTAGATGCACCTGTATAGGTGTATATTATATTTGACCTTATTTAGATGTGAATACCTTTATACCTTTTTTAATACCTTTTTTTCTTCATTTGTACCTGCTTGTTTTTCTTGTTCGACTGGAGCTGTTGGAGCGAAGGAATTGTCCCTCTGGAATAAATAAACTTCTTCTGACTGAATTTGACTTGTCTCAATCATTTGATCTTATTTCCATCATGTCATTGAAGAACTGAATCCAACCATATGAAACTGAAGGCATCTGGTTTGATCTCTGTCAGTTAAACTGAGAAAATAGAATCATGAGCACTGAGGGATTCTCCTTATTTCAGGGTGAAACAACAGACCTCTGGTGAAACCAAGAATAAATTAGTGTCGTCCAGTTCACCAACGATTCATTCAAAAGAACAAATCCAATCACAGAAAATTACTTACAACGAATTGAAAACTGCTGCGCTGCGAATGTACTGGGTGTACTGGAGGAACTGGCTGACTGAGGGTAGTGATATGTAGTTGACATACTGATTCACTGTGGATGAACTGACTCTCTGATTCACTGTGGATGAACTGACTCTCTGACTCACTGTGGATGAACTGATTCACTGTGGATGAACTGGCTCTCTGATTCACTGTGGATGAACTGATTCACTGTGGATGAACTGGCTCTCTGATTCACTGTGGATGAACTGATTCACTGTGGATGAACTGACTCTCTGATTCACTGTGGATGAACTGACTCTCTGATTCACTGTGGATGAACTGACTCTCTGACTCACTGTGGATGAACTGGCTCTCTGATTCACTGTGGATGAACTGGCTCTCTGATTCACTGTGGATGAACTGATTCACTGTGGATGAACTGATTCACTGTGGATGAACTGGCTCTCTGATTCATTGTGGATGAACTGATTCACTGTGGATGAACTGACTCTCTGATTCACTGTGGATGAACTGACTCTCTGATTCACTGTGGATGAACTGACTCTCTGATTCACTGTGGATGAACTGATTCTCGGTGGATGTATTTACCCACTGAACATGAGTCCTGACTGAGTGATCTCCAGTGGTTCATGTTGACAGAGATCAATGACCTGTAGATGAGTTCAGATATGTAGAACTGGTTCAAGTCTGCGTTCATCTCCATCATTCAGTCATGAAACTACAGTTCCACCAAATCTTTTTGCTGAACGGACTCAACTGACTCAGTTCACCTAAAAGTACTGTTTTGCCCATCACTAAAAGACTTTGACTAATAAATCTATATATATATATATGATTTCTGAACAGATGTGGTGATGAGGTGTTAAAGGAAATAATGAGGTAAACAGGATGAATCATTTGTGTGATAAACTAGTGAGTGATTAGTTTCCTGCCATGACAACAAATACAATACTCCTCTGATAGCTGCTTACATGGACTGATAATTATTAATAACACCACATTTAAAAGACAAACCCCCATTATAAAGTCAGCCGAGCCTCAAACAACCAGATGTGAAGATCATCTGCAGCATCACTCAGCTAATCTTTGCTAGCATCTGTTAGCACTGAGCTAGCGTCCAGTCTGAGTGTTCAGTATTATCATTCACATTCACACTGTTTCAGCCCCTAAACGAGTGTACTCGACATTAGATACGTTGATAATTTCGTGTTTCCTTCCCCGTCACGACTCCCAACCACCCTGAGGCGTTCACGTCCCACAAGGGTGCTTCAACCGACGCTAGTTAGCTAGCACCGCGCTCCTTCCGGAGGCGTTTTTCTGCCTGAAAACACACTGGGAACACGGATACAAAAACACATTCATACGGGAATCGGTGTCTTGTTCTGCTGTGTGTCAACGGTGACGCCGGAAATAATAATTAAAAAAAAACATGTTTACACAACATCATAGACGACTTAGTAGAGGCAGATGCCATTGAAGTGTGCCTGAAGATGACCCCTGCCCCTACCGTCCACTTCATTGTATAGCAGACCTCTATGCAAAGCATACTTCATTACATAGCTTAATACATAGTATAATACGTAATGAAGTAAGCTATGCATTGTAAGTACGCTATATAATGACGTAACATTACATAGCGTCCCAGCATTGCAAAGCTTACTTCATTACAAAGCATCCTTCCGTACTTACCGGGGCTGACACGGTTCGATCCGTTGTTTGGCGGAGACCGGACGTTACAAACCCCAGCGACGTTTCATGTGTTTGTTCAGAGTGTGTGTTCCTGTATCAACCATGTCTGAGTGTGTGTGTGTGGGCGTGTGTGTGTATGCGGAGCGAGCCGCCCTCTCATTCACTGGGCGAAGCTAACGGCCATATTAGCATTGACAGCTTCGGTTATTTCCGGGAACAGGCGGGAGATTTGCATATCTGCGCTGTGATTGGCTGATGTTCGATGACGTCATCAAATGGCATGTAAACGCTGATAATTGAGGACTTTTGTACTTTCTGTTAGTGTGGACATGATAAGATGTCCACACATTAAGTTTTAAATCCATTTTCCTAGTACATTCACTGTTACCTCATTCTGGTACTTCACAACATGTGATTTGTTTTTATTAAATCAGCCTTTAGGTTCTAAATCTGATTCAACATCAGTCATTTGAAATATATTAGTATTGTCTTTTTACTTTTTTACATTGTATTTTATTATTGTGTGAATTTTGTACTTATTTTGAATGCTGTTTAATTTCTAGGTGTGTATTTGTTGTTGTTGTTCTGTGTATGTTAGTATTAGTGTTACTACTTCATACATCACTGTTTCTACCGACAGTACATATTGTTTTGTCCAATACACTAGACTAGGGTTTTAACTTCAGCTCAAAATTAAACCCAGTGGTTCCTCCTCTGGTGGGTGTGTTAGCGGGTGTGGGGCCCCACCTGGTGGCAGGAATGTGAACTGCACTCTTATGTAACCTCAATGGTTTCCAGACAACCAAAACAACAGCGAGTGAAACACAAATGACAGCTGGTTTAGAGCAAATAAGCACATTATGAAATGTCTACAGCCAATGAACTCTCATTTTACAATATATGTAAAAGGCTATATACATTAAATGTATTATTATTAGTATTCCACGTATTATTTAATAGCAATGTAATAAGAATAAAAGCATACACCAAAGAAAAGCCCAGAAGGTCTTAGGAGGTTAAAACAACTTGATCTTGACTTCATTTTAAGTTTACTTCCATTGGTACATGAATTTATTGACCCCAGTAATTTCTCAGTAATAAACATCGTGACGTGTCACCATCCTCCATCTGCTGTAAAACAAAGTCCATCTGATGGAGAACACCAACACGTTCCTCTGTAGAACAAAGTCCATCTGATGGAGAACACCAACACGTTCCTCTGTAGAACAAAGTCCATCTGATGGAGAACACCAACACGTTCCTCTGTAGAACAAAGTCCATCTGATGGAGAACACCAACATGTTGCACTCTCTGCTTTGTCTTTGTTCCTCTGGGGTTTGACCCGAGACACTGATACTCTTTCTTCAGCCACATGTCGGCCTCCTCTGTGCTGCAGAAAGTTTAACAGAACCTCCAACTGAGCCCCTGACAGAATCGTTCCGGTGGACTCGTTCTGTTTGGATCACGTCGCTCCAGTTTGACTCATTATTTGGAAACTTGTTCCATCCAGAATTTTCTTGACTGATGTTTAGGTTTTCTTCATATCGTCCTGGTGGACAGACATGAACGTTGTGACTTTCTGTCAACGTGTAGGGAAATGGTACCACCTAGTGGTCTACAATGAAAACACAGATCAGTGTAGTTTGAATGGTTCAATAGAGCAACGAGCTGGTCTGTTGAACGGCTCTTTGAAAGGAACGACTCCTTAAGATCCCACTCCTTGAAAGAGCCATGAATCCATCTTGAACACACGCAGCTCATTTGTTTAGTTCTGAGAACAGAACAAATACCACGAAAAACAAAAAATAACAGTTTGTCGCTGTCGCTGTACATTCTGAAACACTTTTATTGATTTGGAGGAAAAAAGATGCATTATTTTGAAAAAAAAAATCAGTTGTAAAAAAAGAATGATTCTAAAAAAAGATTCTTAAAAAATAAATTATTCAGTATTCATTCATTGCAATTATATTATTGCACTGATTCACCTCCATATATAGAGATTATATATTTTATAGATTATAACACATCAATGAAAACGGAGAGGTGTGTAGTTCAATGTGACAAGCAGTACTGAAGACACACGCCCTCCATCCCAGTGACGCCACAAGCCGAAACGCCCCGCCTCCTAATGACGTCACCTTTGTGGACAAATCCCAGCTGCAGCTGTTTTTTTTTTATTTTTCCTGCCGGATCCTCTGCTGTTGGAGTTTTTTCCCACGGTTCCTGAACGCACCGCGGTTTGGAGGCTCCGTCGACCGAACAAACAACAAACAAACAAACAAACAAACAACATGAAGGCCTTCGTGGGTGAACCGTTTCTGCCGGCGGTCCTTGTCCTCCTGCGGCTGTTGTCAGTCCGAGGTAAGAGCTCCGAGCTCATTCATTCATTTCCATTCTCACCCGTTCATTCGTTTCTGTTTCCGTCTCCCTTTTTCCAACGTGAAGGAAAAAAACTGTGTCAGGCAGTTTTTATTGTTACAGATGGAAAAAGTCAACGTGACACGAAGACACAAAATCTCTACTTTCTAGTAAAACATCCACATTTTGGATTTATTATATCAGATATTGATATTTGCAATATCGTTTTGATATTTTATACTTTAGACATTATTATATTGTATTTATTATATATTAATATATAGAATTATATGACGGTACACGGTGATAATGTATAATCGTATCTTGTAGGTATTACAAATGTTGTTATAGAATCTTTTATATCACATATCAATATTTTTTTACATGTATTTTCCCGTTTTGGTTCCCTTAGGATTTCTTATAGCCTGTAACTTTTTCACTCATTCCCGTCATATATCAATTCACATTTATCTAGAATGTAATATAGAATGTTGCTGTTGTATACATTCATATATATTTTTTTATTATTGTGTTTAAAAACAAAGAAACACAGGTTAGCAGCGTGTGGTTAGCAGCATATTTTACAATATGAAAATATTATTTTTCCTGGTCTTGCACCATACTAATAACTATATATATAGTAATAATGGCTTTTAAAGATATTTTATTCACTTGTTGTTTGTGTGGTGAGGTCACAGGGTGGGGGGGGGGGGGCACACACCATATGTGCGTGTGTGTGGGTCAACAAGAAGCAGCTGTCCGCTCACCTGACCTGAGCTCAGCCAGGTAGAGTCCCGCCAACCGGAGCAGTTCACCGTGTTCCTGTTTGACCTGAACGCCTCGCACACACACACACACACACACACACACACACACACACACACACACACACACACACACCTGCTGCTCACCTGTCCATCAGGTGGGCTGCTGCTCAGTCATGTTGTGTAACGCTCGTCCCTCCGCCATCTGAACCTTTCTGCTCCACCGGTTAATCCTGCTAATCTTAATCCCACAGACACGTTGTGTCGCTGCTCTGCCTCCACCGGGTGTCGGGGTCTGATGTGTTTCATGTTGGACTCACACAAACACATGGGTGTCCATTGGTGTTCACACACAGTCTGTCTCTGAAGTCCAGCGGAGGGCTGGTGACAGGTCAACTGGGAGGGGCGTGTCTGTGGCCGTCCGACGTATCCTGATATGAACATGCTAACTAACATGTTATCAAAGCGTTGCGCCCCGTTGGACTTCAGGAAACAGAATTCTTTCGTATGCTCTCACACCAACATACACATGAATGCAGGGGTGTCATCACTCAAACACACAACCTCACTCATGGTACCAAGTGCTCTTGACAGTTATTTTCTACCTGTCAGACACACTGTGGCAAAGCATGCTGGGAAACCTCACAACCGCCCTCCCCAACATGCTACACTTCTAACAAACATTTTTACAAACGTGTTAACAAACTTTATAACATTCTAACATACATGCTAACAAACATTCTATGCTAACGAACATGCTAACATTTGGACAAGGATGAATCTGTTTGAAGCACGAACCATGAACCATGGAATGCTAGCGTACTTAGGACTACAGTAATCAAATGTCTATTTGTGCTGTCAGAAAATATTGATTATTTCCTCAAAGTTGGGAACAGCCATGTTGCTGTTATTACGGTAATCCCATTCGCTCTGTTGCCAATGCCAGCAAGTCATTACAGTAATGACTGCAACTTGGCTCTGAAGTGCAACTTCTCAGCTGTCAGGAACTGTTCCATGATGTCGCGCAAATAGTCACATAATTATGGTCCTCCAAAGAATGCATAGTACAAATGTCACGTAAATGAAATGAAATTATATCAAGTTGAATAAAATAAAATACAACAAAATAATAGTTCAACAAAATTGATGCTAATATTTGTCTCCTGTATCAAACATATATACAAATACATTTCATTGTTTAGTCAGACTGTGTTCTGGTCTTTTCTGCAGCTGATGGTGATTGTGTTGACGTGTTGACATACCATCTGGTCGTTGTCCACCTCAGGTGAATACTGCCAGGTGAACCTCTGCCAGCACGGAGGAACGTGTGTGACGGGCGTAGGCGATGACCCCTTCATCTGCATCTGTGCCGACGGGTTCGCTGGAGACACCTGCAACCGCACGGAAACAGGTGGGGCGCACGCACACGCACACGCACACGCACGCACACACACACACACACAAACACGCACGCACAGACACGCACGCATGCACACACACGCACACGCACGCACGCACACACACACACGCACGCACGCACGCACGCACGCACGCAAACACACACACACACTCACACACATACGTCGTTCTTCCATGACGCGGCGTCCTTCCTCCCCCAGGACCCTGCAGCCCCAACCCGTGTGAGAATGACGCCACCTGCAAGGTCGTCACGCCCACGAGACGAGGGGACGTCTTCAACGAATACGTCTGCAGGTGTCCGCCAGGCTTCCAGGGCGTCCACTGCCACATCAGTGAGTACTTCCTGTCAGGGACACGCCCCTCGTCAGTCATCATACTTCCTGTCAGGGACACGCCCCTCGTCAGTCGTCATACTTCCTGTCAGGGACACGCCCCTCGTCAGCCATAGAGGACACGCCCCTTGTCAGTCGTCATACTTCCTGTAAGGCACAGAGGACACGCCCCTCGAGTCGCTCCGGAGGAGTCACTCAGCTCACAGCATCCCCAGTGTCTGTCGACTCTGTGGACTCTCGGTAACACGTCGTTTCGTTCCATCAGATGTCGGAGGCGGAGCTTTGGGTCTGCGAGATGGGATTTTTGTTTAAGTCTTGACTCAAGGCTTATGTTTCAGCGGGTCAAAGGTCAATGCCAGTGTTTTTGTGGTCGTATAGACGTTTGTAAAATCCTCAGTGTGAAATTCAAATTCAAATTCAATAAATACTACTACTACCACTAATTTAATTCTAATTTGCTGTGGAAAGTCCTGATATACATGACACAAAAACATTTAATACTCAAAAAATTAAATTCAGGGAAACTGCCTTTTTATTAGTTCCAGAAATGAATGTGAGTCGCTGACTTTGAAGGTTTGGAGTGTGAGTCCGCCCCCCTCTGGACATCAGAGGCCAATGCGTCAGTCAGAAGACAACACTCACATGCTTTGTTGCCATGGTTCCTGGGAGGAAATGCAACAGGTCTTATCTGTGAAATGTGATTTTCACTGGACGGAGAACGACCTTTGACCCCAGCTCATGTGACCACTGAACTAAAAGCACACTGTCGTTCTTTTCAGATGTGAACGAATGCGCCGAGCAGCCGTGTAAAAACGGAGGCAGATGTCGCGACCTGGACGGAGACTACGCGTGTCACTGCCCGGCGCCCTACGTGGGGAAGCAGTGCCAGCTACGTATGTGCACGTACTCGTCCTTAAAGTACCCGCATGTCGTTTGTAGCCGGAGAGCCACACCCAGGAAGAGGACACGATATGCTTTTTTTCGGTCTGTAATATATGTTTTCGTGCTTTGTGTACACGGTTTATTCCGTGTTTCTAACGTGTGACCCAGAAAGAGTCGCTGATCATGAATCCATTCAGATGATGTTTTCATCTTCAGCAGCGGTCTCTAACAAAGTAAGAAAATATAAATTAACATGGGATATGTGTCGTAGAAAAACAGCGAACAGCAGCTATTGTTACTCTGATAGCTACAACTGTGGTGTTAGCGTTAGCCGAGGTGACGTGTGGCCGCTGTGTTGCAGGTTGTATTTCCCTGCTGGGGATGGAGGGGGGTGCCATCGTCCAGTCTCAGATTTCAGCGTCTTCCGTTCACTACGGTGTCCTGGGCCTCCAGCGCTGGGGCCCCGAGCTCGCTCGCCTAAACAACCAGGGGCTCGTCAACGCCTGGACATCGGCCGCGCATGACAGGAACCCCTGGATAGAGGTGAGGGAAACCCCTGGATAGAGGGAGGGAAACCCCTGGATAGAGGGAGGGAAACCCCTGGATAGAGGGAGGGAAACCCCTGGATAGAGGGAGGGAAACCCCTGGATAGAGGGAGGGAAACCCCTGGATAGAGGGAGGGAAACCCCTGGATAGAGGGAGGGAAACCCCTGGATAGAGGGAAACCCCTGGATAGAGGGAGGGAAACCCCTGGATAGAGGGAGGGAAACCCCTGGATAGAGGGAGGGAAACCCCTGGGTAGAGGGAGGGAAACCCCTGGATAGGTTCTGATTCTGGTTCTGGCTCTGGTGCTGAGTACTAATGCAGTGCCAACACTGTTCTAGTGCTAGCCCAGCGCAAACACATTGCTGACACTATGCTAACCCCGACCCCCCCAACCCCCGTGGCTCCAGATCAACCTGCAGAAGAAGATGCGTCTGACAGGAATCATCACTCAGGGCGCCAGTCGGATGGGGGCGGCCGAGTACATCAAAGCCTTCAAGGTGGCGAGCAGCTTCGACGGGAGCACGTACAGCACGTACCGGGGGGAGGGGCAGCGCCGGGCCACGGTGAGTCGCCGCCGCCGCGTCCTCACATCAGCCGGTCCGACGCTAACGCTCCCTCTCCTGTGCCGCAGGTGTTTGTGGGCAACACGGACAACGACGGCACCAAGACCAACCTGTTCGACCCGCCCATCGTCGCGCAGTATGTGCGCATCGTCCCTGTGGTTTGTCGCAGGGCATGCACGCTGCGCATGGAGCTGGTCGGGTGTGAGCTCAACGGTAAACACACGCACAAACAACACGACAAGGAGTAGTTAGCAACGAGACGTTAACGTTAACAACGACAGTATCACCAGCGCTACATTCAGAGTAGCATTGGTGCTAACAGAAAACCACCATCGGTTCCTGAAATGACTCAGCAGTTTACGGCAACAGAGCGAATGGGATTACCGTAATGACAGCATGGCTGTTGTCAGCCTTCAGGAACCGTTGGATCGGATGGTTACGTATTCATGGTACTCCAAAGTAGGCAAGTGTGAATGTAGCGCAGATGATACCCTGGGTGGTCAAGTGCTAACATAATAAATAAAACTAACAATCTACGTCGGAATCCAACAGTTCATAGTTCATTCTGAGGTGAAATACATGGATAAATAAATAAAAACAGACCCGCTGTAGTCGCAGTACAACAGAAGAGCGTGTACTCAGCTCTCTGGTGACGGCGCCGCAGCAGCTCTGTGCTTTCTGCCCAACCTCTGACCTCTGACCTGTGACCTCTGATCTCACTCTGGGTGTCAAATGTTTCTGAAGCTGCTGACGTCGACCTGTCGTCCTTCGTCCTCCTTGATCGGTGTTCTTCTGTTCCTCTCTCTCTCCTCCTGCTGCTTCCCTCATCCCTTCATCCCTCCATCCTTCACTCCACACCTCCACTCACAGTCCACTCCCACCCGTCAGGCTGCTCGGAGCCTCTGGGGATGAAATCCCGTCTGATCTCGGACGTTCAGCTCTCAGCCTCCAGCTCGTTCCGTACGTGGGGTGTGGACTCGTTCACGTGGCGACCGCAGTTCGCCCGTCTGGACAAACAGGGGAAGACCAATGCCTGGTCGCCGGCAAGCAACAACCGGTCCGAGTGGCTGCAGGTGAGTGACAGGAACATTGTGGGTGGGTGTTTTCATTCACATTAATCATGTTCTTGGAGGCATTTTATTCATTTTTTAAATGATATATTGAGTTTCTTTCTTTTGTGGTTTATTTTTTATGTTTTAATATGTTAATTTATCATTGATTTAAATCTACTTACGTTTTGTTTTTCATTTATTTTAATTGTTTCATTTTCAAATATTTCTTTTTATTATGTAATATTTTTATTCTTTTTTATGGTTTTTATTTATTATTTATGTTAACTTTTTATTATTAAAAGTACAAATAAAAACAAAACATCAAAACATACACACAATAAGAAATACAAACATATATATTAAGAATAATTACATTTAAAATACATTTATATTTTGTATTTAATATTTTTTACTTCTTAGTAAGGTTATTGTCTTTTGAAATATTTTTATTTTTAATGTTTTAATAATTTTGAATTTGTTTATTTCTGTTAATTGTTAATGTATTTATTTATCTTGTTGCATATTTGAACATGTTATTACATGATCTATATTTAATATATATACTATACATATATACTATATGTATTTAATGACATGTATAACATTCGTATTTGATGTCATCCTGTGTGTGTCCATGTGTGCGTGGTCCTCCTCAGGTGGACCTGGAGAAGACCAAACGTCTCACCGGCGTCATCACCCAGGGTGCGAAGGACTTCGGGGTGGTTCAGTTTGTGTCGGTGTTCAAGGTGGCTCACAGCGACGACGGCGAGTCGTGGACGACGGTGAAGGATGAGAACACCGGCGGCGACAAGGTCCCACGTTGACAGATTGTGTCCACAACGTCCTGGAACGTTCCTGCCTGACGCCCTGTTCCTGTTTCTCCCCGCAGCTGTTCCAGGGGAACACTGACAACAACTCGCATGTGAAGAACGTGTTCGAGCCGCCCTTCTACGCCCGCTACGTGCGCCTGCTGCCCTGGGAGTGGCACGAACGCATCACTCTGCGCATGGAGCTGCTGGGCTGTGACGACTAGACGCTGGGTGACGCTCCTCCCACCTGTCTGACCCTGTCTGTCCTCCTCTGACTCCTGTCTGTCCTCCTCTGACCCTGTCTGTCCTCCTCTGACCCCGTCTGTCCTCCTCCGACCTGTCTGTCCTCATTTGACCCTGTCTAACCTCATCTGTCCTCATCTGACCCATATAACCTGTCTGACGTCACCCTAACCAGTCTGACCCCATATGACCTCATCCGATCTCATCTGACCCCAAATGACCTTGTCCGACCTCGTCCAATCCCGTCTGACTTCGTCTGACCCCGTGTGACCTCATCCGACCTCACGTGACCCCGTCAGGAACAGACTCTCAGGATGAAACGTCACTGGGACTCAAACCTGCAGCACTTTGTCTTTTCTATTCATTCCACGGAACTGTGTCACAATCATGTGTTCATCTCTCACTTCATCTGATGAAGAATCGTCTCACTCACACACACACACACACACACACACACACACACACCAGCAATCCGTTCCCAATGACCTTTGACCTGTGGATGTCATCTGGGACAACCAGCGAATAAAATTCTGTCCATCGTGTGTTTGACATAAAAAATGTTGTTTTTTGACGTGGAATCATGAATTAAACGTTCCAGTAAGTCTGAGCGTTTGTCTTTTGTTCGTAGGTGAAACCGTCACTGGTCACGTGATCATTTCCATGCAGTCCATGTCCCCATGGAGACGGAACAGGAACAGTTTAAAAAAATCGTCCAGATACGCGTGTGTCTACTGCAGTACATCCTCCAGACCTGTAGGTGGAGCTGTGTTGCTGACACAGAAACACATGTCAGTACGCCACAACTAAAACACATAAAAACAGAGAAGACATGAAAACACACAAAACACGTATAATTTAAAAAAACATGAACTCAGTACTAAGACATTAGAACTGAACCGTAACTACACAACAGTGTGTGCTGTCTGAGAATGTTCCCAAAGCTGAGGGTCACAATAGTCCTGTCATTATGGTACTCCGAAGTCTGCTAGCCCCAACGTAGCGCCGGTGATACTTAAGGTGTTAAAGGGTTGAACTCACCTGAAAATGAGATTTTCAAAGCCGATTTCTACCCTGTCTCATATTCTAGATCCACAATATGTAGAATCACCTCCTGCGAGATGCTGTGGAGCCACAAAGAAAGTAAACGAGTCTCCGTGAGAATGAGAACGACGCCGTTACTGGAGACAGAATGAACGTAGAACGAAATGATGGATGGAGCTCTGAGCGCTGGTCTAGGTGTTGTTTTCTATTTATCTGTCTCGTGTCCTGTATCTGTCTCTGGTTTGGATGTGTCAGTGTGTCCACAAGTCATTTCCCTCAGGGGAGATCACACACACGACGCACCGTGTCTGTGTGTGTGTGTGTGTGTGTGTGTGTGGTTGTGTGGTCATGTGGCATTTGGATGACAGCAGAATGGTCCACAGCAAATTAGAGAAAATAAGGTAGTTTAAGGAAAGGAAGGGCAGAGGACGGAAGGACAGAGGATGGAAAGATGGAGGAATTAAGGACAGAGAATGGAAGGACAGAGGATGTAAGGATGGAGGAATTAAGGACAGAGGATGGAAGGACAGAGTTTGAGCAGGAAGCAGCAGCAGCAGGTCAGGTCGTGTCCAGCAGGGGGCAGTAGGTAACCCATGTGGACCCGTGTGGACCCATGTGGACCTGTGTGGACCCGTGTGGACCTTCAGCCTGCTGACGTTCACAGTGACAGTCAGATGAAGCATGTGACTCATCATACGCCGCCCTGACGCAGTAGAGTTCCAAAGTGTGCGGAATCAATCAGCCGACTCACAACATGAATTTCAGTCATCAGACAGCTGACGAGTGATGGTCATGTGAAATGGTGGAAGACAGAAAATAAAATAAAAGATTCTGGTTAATACGGTAATTTATTCTTCTTTATTATTCTTCTATGGAATTTTATTCTTCTTCCTTTGTTTAATTTGTTGTATTTTTTAAGTCTCTTGTCTCCTGACACAGTGTTTTTTATGTCTTTGTTGCAGCTTATATTTTTTATTCTACGTAACACTATGTTTGCTTACTATTTGGAACTTGTAGAATCCTGAGATTCTATTGAATAAAGAATGTATTACAAATCAAATATATTATTATTATCATTATTATTATTATATTGACACTGCTTAAAAATAGTTGATAGTGATTTCATTGCTGTGTAAAAAAAGATTTGTTCAGCTTTTTTATCAAAAATGTCAAGTTGAGTTTCTGTTGTTCAGAACTGGTGGAAATGTAGCGATAATGGATTGATTCATTCCTTCATATTCATATTATTCATAAGTGTAATAAGTTGTCACGTGACCTATCCAACCATGAACCGTATATATGTTAATATTAGATGTTAGATATATTTTTTATATGTATCAGTTCCTATGTGCCTCGCACCTCGGATTATGCACAAATGATAAATAACAATTCCTGCGTCCCTAACACGAGCAGATATTTCTCTGAGCTGAGAGTGAAAGCAGAAAAAGGAAAATCTGCTGTCAGATCATGAGCCGGAACGGACGAGCAGCATCTCCTGTGATCACACAGATAAGACACGTGGAGTCACGCAAACTTTCAGCACCCACGATCTGCATGTCACACTTCAACAGCGACGGTTTGTTGGTTCCATCACATGGAAGGCAAATGGGACGTTTTCATCACAGCGTACAGATGAAAACGACACAGACATTAACTCTGACACAACCGTATCACCGGCACCACATCATGGAGGACGCTGTGAACATACATGCTGTGGACCGTAAGTACCCCATTATTTGTACCTAACAGAAAATGGTACCTGAAAGGAAGGAGAAAACAGTTGGGTACAGCCACGTCGCTGTCATTACGGCAATCCCATTCGCTCATTACCGTAATGACAGCAACTTGGCTGTGAAACTTCTCATCTTTCAGGAAGTGACGGACGTTTCCTCCTTCTCCTACCGCCGTCTTCACACCAGGTAGAGGAGCCGAGCGAAACATCAACTTTCAGGAACCGTTCCACATTTTCTGACAAATAGTCACACAATTACAGTACTCCAAAGTATGCTAGCACGAAGGTACCGTCAGGTTTCAGCAGTGTACCAAACTGACGCTGCTGAAACCTGAATCCTTGAATAAAAACTGTTATATCACGGATTTATTCACACAAACAACGAGTCCAACTGTGAATAAAAGTGGCTGCAACCACCGACTTCCCCATTTATAGCTGAGGGTTTTGAGGCAGCAAACCCCAGCATACTGTGGTGCAGCCTCAGAAACGGTGTCAGGGAGTTTGAAGGGAAGTTTCCAGTGAAAACAAAGAGCTCGCTGGAAGCTGCTGGAAGAAACACAGCGTGTGTGATGGAGAGTTTGACGCGTTGTTTCAGGCCTCTAGGAAACAACGATTACTCCTCAGAAAGTCAGGGCGTGCTTGTTTGACGCAGCAAAAGGTGCGTTACGACAGAAACGGGATTAAAAGACAAATGAGAAGCAGGTAAAAGGACACTAACGAGAACACGAAGGAGAATAAGAGTAAGAACGAGATTAGCAACAAGAATAAAAGAATGAGAAGGAGGATGAGGAGAAGAATAAGGATAGAATGAGAATACCAATGAGAGTGAGAATAACATTAAGAGAACAAGAATAAGAGTGAGAAGAAGAATGAGAACAAAAGTAAGATTGTGAAGGAGAATGAGGAGAATAAGGAATAGGAAGGATGAGGAAGAATAAGGACAGAATGAGAGTGAGCCTAAGAATGAGAATAAGACTAAAAGTGAGAATAAGAGTGAGAACAAGAGTAAGAGTGAGAATAAAAGAGTGAGAATGAGAATATGAATGAGAATGCCACTAAGAATAAAAGCAAGAACAAAAATAGGAAGGAGAAAAGGAATGAGAACAAAAGTGACAGATGTTAGAATAAGGATAGAATGAGAATGAGAATATGAGAAAGTATGAAATGAACAATAAGAATGTGAAAAACAATCAGAATAAGAATAAGAAATGAAGGACCTCCAAAGTTACTACTAC
This sequence comes from Aeoliscus strigatus, assembly GCA_901007665.1. NCBI lineage: Eukaryota > Metazoa > Chordata > Actinopteri > Syngnathiformes > Centriscidae > Aeoliscus > Aeoliscus strigatus. The sequence continues at coordinate 1,966 of CAAKHB010006008.1, read as the reverse complement.
CAGTGTTCCATAAACAACCTTCACCCTGTCAACATTATTTGTCAGATCGGTGGAGCAAATCTAAGACAAGAATAGACACACGGGGAAGTTAAAGTGTAAAAAACACACAGAACAACAACAATAACAATAACAGCAACAACAACAACAACAGAGAAATAAAGAAAAGGGGGGAAGACAATTTCATTGGGTGCAAAAACGCAATAAAAAGTAATTTCACTTCAAATTCGGCGACTCAGACGTGTAAAGTTACATAAGGTAAACATTCCATGTGAAACAATCAACGCATGCTGCCTGAAGAGACGCAGGACTTGGCTTTACGAGCGGAACAAAATGAAGGCGGTGGGCGGGGCGGAGTTAGGCTGCGGTGAAGCTGCGTTCTCATTGGCTGTGGCGGCGCCTACGTCAGCGAAAAAGAGTTTAAATATCCAATCAGGTCGCTCCGTTCAGTATGTGTAGCAGCGTCGGATCTTCGCTCGCTCTCTCCCGGTGGAAGCCCGCGTTCGAGTGACACCTCGTCCCGCTCTTACCTTACTCCAACTCCACAACCATGGAGGAGTCAAGTAGTTGACGTTTCCTGTTGCACCCTTCTCTTTTGAAGCTTTCTTCCGTCCGATCACCGGTTTGTTTCGACGTTTCGACCTCCCCAGCGACTTTCCTCGAACCTTCTACGGACATTATGAAGTACATCATCGGCATCGGCGGGTGAGTGAGTGAGTGAGCGGGCGGGGAATGAATGGAGCTGAGACCGGCTGGGCTGAGCTGAGCTAACTGCTAGCCGCTAGCCGACCGCTAGGCCCGAAGAGGCCGAGACACGTGGGTTGGCGGAGGGGGAAGCTCGGGACCGACAGCGGCGCCAAGACGTCACGTTGGACGTTTCTCCGGTGTTTGTCGGAGTGGAACCAGCTGCAGTTATCAGCGGGTTAAACGGAGAGTGTCGATGCTAACACCTGTCACCGCCCAGCTGCTGTAATTGCCACTCATTTGAAAATGTACTTTTTTTTTTTTTTTTATGGAAGTGAAGTAGTCGTTAATTAGACTGAATTCTATGACTGAGGATGCTGTTAAAACCGACACTACGGCGTACTTTGAAGTACCGTAATGACTAGGTCTGTTCCCCTGCCTTTGGAATTCTTTGCCAACTGACGTCTGGAGCGTCTTAGTTGGAATACAGACTGGAACACATCGGTTGAACCAGCCTTCTCTCTAATTCAGCCGCAGTCACCTGTCCCTGTTGTTGTTGTTTACGTCTATCCTCTATAATGTTTATAACCGTGTGTCCAGGGAAGGTTCCATCAGTTACTACTGACAGGTAACGTCTGTCGGTTCCTGGGAGTCAACTAGAGACATGTTGTCATTACGGTAATCCCATTCACTTGCTGGAAGTGGCTGAGTCATTACCGTAATGACAACAACCTGGACAAGACCTTGTCACCTTTGTGACCTTGTCACCATCGTCCTCTCTTCCTCCTCGACAGTGTCACCAACGGAGGGAAAACCACCCTCACCAACCGACTGATCAAGAACCTGCCCAACTGCTGCGTGGTCCATCAGGACGACTTCTTCAAGGTGAGACAAGCCCCCCCCACACACACACTCACACACCACCACCTCCACCAGTAGAGGAACGTACCTGGGTACATGTGATGGTGTGTGTTTCAGCCCCAGGATCAGATTGAAGTTGAAGATGGCTTTAAGCAGTATGATGGTAAGTGTGTGTCTGTCTGTCTGTCTGTGTGCGTACGTTGTCTGACGCTCCTGATCCACCTCATCCTCAGTCATCTCCGCCCTGGACATGGACGCCATGATGAGTACCATCTACGCCTGGCTGGAGAACCCAGTGAAGTTCGAGAAGTCTCACGGCGTCAACAACCACCTGGAGACAGCGCCCGAGGAGGAAACGCACATCCTCATCGTGGAGGGCTTCCTGCTCTACACCTACAGGTAGGAGACCCCCCCCCCCCCCCCC
>CAAKHB010006007.1:0-15661 GCA_901007665.1 Aeoliscus strigatus | reverse complement strand
GTGCGCTGGAGAGGCAGCAGTCACATGTACGTCTAGCAAACTGTCAAACGCTCTCACCAAGCAGCTGGCTCACGCTCGCACATCTCAACTGTCTGCAGACTTTAATTTGCACTGACAGACATGTTATTGGCAGAAGGGAATATTTTGACATAAACAAATTCAGGTGCATGTCAACACTAGTTTTCTTCATGTTCCACATCCAGACATGGGGAACACTGAGTTATGAGAAGTACTGGGACACAGTGTGTTCCAGTTCCAGGAGGTCGCCAAATGGAACGCCCTCCGAACCGGTAAAATCAGTCCAACTAAGAGGACCAGAGGTCAGAACCCATTACGCGCAGTGCTAACCTTCAACATCAGCATGGTTTCATTATGTTTGTACACACACAGCTGTCTGATTTGTTGTTACTGTGCAACGTCTTTATCAAGAACAAACAGCTTTTTGTTGAGAAAATTGGCAAACAACTCACCTGGAAATGACTCATGACGTCACTGTGACGTAGAAACAGGTGGAATGCATTCATAGTCTATAGCCGGAAAATACTTTTGCGACACCAGAAATTGGACTTTGTCCTGGTCAGTGGTGTGTGAGCCATGTGAGGGACCCACATGTCACTCTCCACCACACAGTTCCAGCTCGACTGGACTTTTTGACATTTCTTGGTTCGAGGTACGTCCCAGGCTCTACCAACACCAGAACCTAGCATCACTTCTACCAGCGATAGTGATCCAGTTCTTTATTCCTGCTGGTGGTATTCACCAGACGTTTGTGTGTTTGGCCCAGTTCTAGACATGACTGGGACTACGACTGGACGATGTGGACTGAAAGTCACATCTCAATATCTGTTAGCTGAATGGTGATACTTGATATCAATATTTTCTCATTTTAGAAATGTCAGCACTGAATGACGGGGATGAACACAGATTTTAACATATGCATCACTCAGGACTCATGGTAGCACCCTCTGCTGGAGGTCAGTCCCTGCAGAGTATAACGTGTTTTCACATCAGTCTCCAATAACAACAGAAAAAAGTCACCGGTTCTGTCACTAGGGATCTAAATACTCACTAAATATAGCCACAAAATGGCTAAGATGGCAACACTACTGTTTCAGTGTGTAAGTGTCATATCAGTCAACTCGTTCGCCAGGAACGAACCAATGAATCCAGTTCATCTGCAGGAGTTCACTGCTGCACTCAGCCCAACTGTGAAATGAGCGAATCCTTTCAGTCAGCGATTCAGTACAGTTCATTCATCCAGAATTCGTTCATTCAAACAAATCTTTGGTGAACGGGACGACACTAACATCGACACAAGTCATATGGTCTCACGTTGTGTATTGTTGTTTGAAATATAAATCTGGAGATGTCACCCAGCCCTAATTGGGGGGCAGGTGTTGTCCAGCAGGCCTGGTTTTGGGATGAGTGGATGATTCAGTGTCCTGAAAGGTGACTGAAATGGAGCCTGATGATCATTTCGTCACTCTTTCCTGATGTGCTTGTCTTTAAACGTCTGTCATTCTGTTCACCTGCAGGGCCTGTGCCACTACGCTCCCCCACCTGTCCCCCGTCCTTCTTTCACCTAACGGTATAATCCTCCTCTGTCCTTGCATACAATTGGCCAAGTGATGTGCTCATCTAAATAAAGTCCACTGGTTTGCAAATGCAACACGACACATAGTTTGCTGCAGCTTTCTGAAGCAGTAAAGTAGCTTCACTACACATCAGCAACTTCTACTTTGTGATGGGGGAGGTGGGTTTGGCCCATGCCTAGAACTGGGCCTGAGTGAGGTGTGTGAGGGGTGTGTGTGTGTGTGTGTGTGTGTGTGTGATGCAGCCTCTCACCACCATGGTGGATATAATCTGCGGTGCGATGAGCCACAGAGCTTTGGAGCAGGCCTCGGTGAGCTGACAGCAGCACAGCAGCTTAGTGATGGTGACTGCAGACAGAACCTCCTGGAGAGGAGAGGAGAGGAGAGGAGAGGACGGCTCATTCTCCAGCAGAACACACATTTCCCTCCAGATAAACAGGAGATGAAACTGATCTTCACCCTGTAGTTTCCTGCCCTCAGCTCGCCAGTGTCCAGCCCCCCTCGGAGGAGCAAGAGCAGCTGGTTGAACTGACTTGGAGTACAACTCTCCAGCAGGTGGCGTAGCAGCTCCTGTACAGCTGGCTCCAGCTCACGTAGGTCATCCGATGACAGCCAAGGTGCTGAAAGGGGAACGGGATCACATTCAGCAGGACCATGACTCCGGAGACAGAAACCTCATGCCGTAGACAACGCTGAACTTCACATTTACCAGTGCATTCACTGCAGCAGCAGAGACCTCTGCTGGTAACACGGTGCATTACTCTGGCGCATTCAAAACTGTTGTGACAGCAGTTTTGGAATGTTTGAAAAGAATAAAAAGGCACAAGGCACTGAGCCAGAGAGGAGTGGAGAGATATCATGAGGTTCAACCTGTGGTCTACGTTGAGACCCATCGGGCAGTGTCCACACTGACACTCCAAAGTTCATTTACTGCAGATCCAGACTGGATCTAGTTTTATAACATCGGATTTTTCCAAATCCGATTCAAATACGGAGGTGGTTTGAATGTGATTTCAATCTGATTCTGGAAGAAGATTTCTAAGTGTCTTCCACACCACTCACAACGTGACATGACGGGGAATGGAGACAACGTATATCTGGCGGGTTGAGTCATTCAAGGTGTGTTTAAAGACACAAGTGGTGGAAGAGGAACAGCTAGAAGAGAAAACATCTGTACCGCACGTCAAGTCTCCACCACCATTTTAATCTCCTCCGTTTCTGACGCGGACGGCTCCAAAACATCACTTGACTTAGACACAGACGCGTGTGCCCTCTGTAGACCACGTCAGTCCCAGTGAGGGATTGTGACGTTGTAGGACACAGTAAAATGACAAGGAATGGAACCAACCACACACTACTTTACCTCCATACACCATCACAATATGTCCAATCAGGTACTGAAGTAAGATAATTCGGTTGCTAAAAAACAAGCTGTAACGATTCAGTGTTAAATACAGTCAGAAGTTACACTGACTGAACGTTGTGTCAGGAAAACAACAACCCACGACCACGTACCTTTCAAAAGTGTGTGCACATTCTGCAGCGTCTGGGTGAACAGCTCATCCAACTCCTTTCCATCCTCACCTCCCTCTCCTCGCTGCCCCTCCCTCCTCCCCATTGCCGTACAGTAAGTGGACAGGAAGTGGAGCGAGGACAGCAGGAAGTCCATGGGCCTGGCGGCAGAGCTCATTTCTTTCAGGATCTGCTGGAAGAAGCGGCGGTAGAGGCCGGTGTGCCTCAGGGAGCGCAGGCTGATCTGCTGGTCTTCATCCTCCGCCGTCAGCGAGGACAGTTCACAGCGGAGCATCACAGTAACGACCTCCACTAAGAAGGCCTGAGTGAGGCTGCTGGCCGGCTGGGGGAGCGTCTGGGCCTTTAAGACGCGCTCCACTGACGGTCCGAGTGAAGACGTCACTCTTGTAAGCGTCTGGATCAACGTCTGGTCCATCAGCTTGTTTCTTCCCATGTTGGACGTCATCGCCTTGGAGATGGAGATCAGTGACGCCAGCAGAAGGTGAACGTACAAAACAGACGAGTCTGCGTCTGATCGACCAGGAAGGTGTTTGTCGGTGACCTCCTGCCCGGTGAGATATGAGGCAAACTGGTCCAGATTGAGGCGAACGCTGCTGTTCCTGACTATGATCAACTGGACCAAAGACTTGATGAAACCCTGCACTGCTTTTATTAACTCCAGCCAATCAGGGCTGTTGGTGGAGCCCAACCTTCCACTGTCGCATCGCCCGAGAAGCGAGGACACAACTGCCTGCAGCAGAGTGCCGCCGTGAATGAGCTTCAGAATGGCTGCAAAGTTTTTTCCCTCCACAAGACGAGCGAGTGCTCTGAGCAGCTCTGCCTGGAACGAGGCCTCGCCGTCGGAGCTCGGATGTTCCTCTGCCCTCGGGTCGGAACGAGTGGAGGTGCACGTGAGTGTGAAGACTAGAAGGAGAAAAACGGAAGCGAGCTGGTCCGAGTCAACTGCATCTGGGTTCAGGTTGGTGAGGATGGGCACCAGGCTGAGCAGCTCTTTGGCCTGAGCGTCAGTGAGCCACAGAAGCACCTCCCCGGTCTGAGAGGACGTGGATATGTCCTCAACTACTGCCTCCTTTGCCTTCAGCGAACACAGAAGCTGACTGGCATCTCCTTTTATTTCCTTCTGAATCCTCCGCAGCGTCGGACAAACTTTGGTCGTACGCGCTGCCAGAAGAACATCTACGATCCTGCGTGTGAGAGCACAAACCGTGGCCGAGAAGAGGAAAGGCAACTCGGGCAGAATGGGACTCTGGAGCAGCTGAGCCGAGAGGAGGGCGACGGTCAGACAGCCTGGTGGGACGTCTCTGCTTCTTTCTGACCGGCTGCTGAGCGACGAGCTGACCAGGACACCGGCGATGCAGCCAGCGTCTTCTCCACTGAGGTAGGGGGTGATCAGAGGTAAGTTAGACAGGAGCAGGTGCCAGTGAGCCACGACGTAGGAGCCCTCGTTCAGGCCGCACATCTGCCCGTCCCACATCTGTTCTCCTTCCAGCCTCGACTCCAGCTCCTCTGTCCCAGAGACGAGCTGGGCGGCTCTGCTCAGCAGCGCTGCCGTACTCTGCTCTGCCATCACAGAGTCATCCAACAGAAGCCGCTTCATCCGTTGTAGAGCGAGGAGCTTGAGGAGCAAACGGGTGACGGGGGAACTGACGGACGCCTGGGGAGGAGTTGAACCCACCTCAGTGGAGAGAAGCTGTTCCTCAGTCTGGCTTTCAGCTGGCGATGTATATTTGCTACAGTGCATGTGAAAGAGTGTGTGGACTTCAATCCAGGTGTATCTGAGGAGGAGCATCGCCTCCTGCGTCTTCTGTTCCCATGGCACCGCTGTTTCCTGTTTGCCTCTCCTCGTCTCCTCCTCTGAAAACAGCCGCAGTAAATCTCTGATCACACGATGCAACTCCTCCATCAGGCCTTGGGATTGTCTGACTAAGGGAAGAGGAGATGTGTCGTCCAGAGTCTTCAGGCTAAATAAAACAACATGAAGGAGCTGGGAGAGGGAGAAGAGAGTCATGGCCGCACACTCTCTCTCCTCATCGTCTCCTCCCCCACCTATCTCCATCTTCTCTGCCCCTTTCACCAGCTTGGGTAGAACACACCTCCTGATGCTCTCCAGCACTGATGAACAGATTTCCACAACTTGGGAAGGTGGCGTGTCCAGAACACAGGTCCGGAGGGAGGCTGAGAGCCCATTGGGCAGCAGATGAGGCCGCAGGTTGTCGGCAGGGGGCCGACAGATCACAGACAGGAGCTCAGAGAAGAAGCGAGGCAGCTGACGGAGCTTGGTGTAGGTCTGGAGGACACTACACACTGTGATCTGTTGGCAAACACACATATTCAGAACAACTTTCAGAATCATTTTTCTAGTCACTGAATTCTATTTTGGAAATTACCTGTCTGGCCCGTTGGACTCGTGTTTCCATGGATACAGGGTGAACCCAGGAGGAAGACAACAGCTGATCCAGCTCTGGTTCAAGGATCAGGTGGTTGAGACTCAGCAGAACCTTCAAACAGCGGAACCACGCAGGTACACTGGAGGACGACAGAAAGGAGTGTCAACAGCTGGTCACATCCACAGGCTCATTCCAGGAAGTAGGTGAAAAGCCCGAGTTGGTTCATCCTCCAACGAGGAAGAACTCCTAACTAACTAACTAACTAACTAACTAACTAACTGATTCAGTTCTCAACAACAATACTCAAAAACTCAATTCAAAGACATCTGCTTTGATTCTGTCAGTTGTCCTCAGTTACAGATGAACAAACTCAGCGTTTTCACAAAACCCGCTTTCTGGAACTGGATCCAGAAAAGCTGGATCAACAATCCAAGAGATCCAGACCAGGGATTCCAGCCAACTTCAACTTGAACCGTGCAGCTACCTACATTCTATCAACAGTCCAGTTCACACTGAGGCACCGAGCTGCAACTGCTCATTGAAACCTCACAGAACTTACTGTCGTTTCCACAGCAACGGGTGCGTTGTGACGTGCTATAAAATGAGTCAGCACAACCAACCCACTGGAGAACTGGACAGATTGTTCTGGACGTCAGTCTTGTCCTTTGTTCAAAAGTTCAGAAGCATGTGTGTGGGTGGATACGTCGCACAGACACACCCCACATGGGTAGCCGTCACCAGGTCACAGCTTATTGGTCAGAACGTTAATGACGGTCTAAACCATTACACAGTGTGGCACTACAGCAAGTTATTGTTGAGTTAGAAATTCGACGATTACCTTATCAGTGTTTCTCCCAAGGGTAATGTATGATGCAATATTGTGCATCACTGTGACACTGACAGTTTGACCTTTGAACCTCTGTCAGTCTGTTAAATTAATGCGTTTTGACAGTCTGTTTAATTTTTAGTTTTTACAGCTCACTATTGTCTACAACAAATTTCCTGCAACGGACAATAAAGTGTATCCTGATCCTGTTCCTCAACAACTGACCAGGTCGAAGAATCCTCTGGAACTTCTAGAATCGACCAGAGATGAAGAGCAATGGTACTGTTGAGAACGCTGTGACTGTTGACCGTTGTACCTTGAATCTGTGGTGTGGACTGGAGCGAAAACAGGAGTGTTACCTTGTCTGAGGCTTGTTGAAGAGCATCTGTGCCAAGGTTCTGTAAAAGTTGAGCTGGACTTCACCCTGTCGGATCCTGTCAGCTGCTACGTTATAAATATCAGCCGCCAAGGCCTGACTCAGCAGGGACTCCAATGCCAGCAGCACCAGGCTCCAGCTTTCCGGGTCTTTCCGAGTCGTCTGCCTGTCAAGATCTACATCCAAGGCCGGAAGAAGCCTGGTGAGGAAAAAGAAACAGAGCATCCTCTGCTCTTCCTCGTCTTCTCCTCTGCCTTTCCTGTAGCTTTCCAGAAAGAACTTGAAGAGCAGAGACACAGTGTTTGACCTCACAGAGTACTGGAGAGGCGGGGTGCTTAGTTTGCACAGTATAGCGCTGACTGGCTTCAGGGGGCCTTTGGCCCCTCCGGGACCACGTTTCCCAGACTCCTCTTTGGACAGAATGAGCTCCTCCTTGTAGGACGTCAGGTGCTCAGAGGGGAAGAGCGCTTGCTGAAGGATGGCATCTATCTTGACCCGGATGTCTCTGCACAGCTGCTGACGGAGACGCACGTGTGCGTGAGAAGGTGCGTGCTCTCCTGAGGTCAGCAGGTGTCTGACGAGCACCAACGGCTGGATCAGCTGGGTGGACACCAAGGTAAACACCCGGTTTGGGTTGGCCTGCTGCCGCTGAACGGATAAATACGATGACAATGCTTGAAGCAGGAGCTCAAACAAATGAGATGAGCTGAGGCTCTCCTTTGGCTCGAGGGGCGACGTGTCCACAGGGTTCAGCTCAGGATCCGTCATCACATCAGGCTGCTGCAGCTCGCTGGCAGCAAAGGAGCAGACCCTCGCCAGGAGACCCACCATGAGTTCATACTTGGTGGTGAAGACCGACGAGAGTGCAGGAGAGGAGAGGACGCCCTGACACACACTCAGAATGGTGGACACACACGCCGGCAGGCCAGCGCTCGCATCTGCACACTCCTGAAGTCGCTCGAGCAGCAGCTGGAGGCAAAGAGAGGAACCAGTTATGAACGTCTGGCAGCCAGAGAACTAGTCCGGTAGGAGTTCAGCAAGATGGCAACAGAAAATATATGCAGAGATAAAATACAAATGATGGTCTGTCTTCATGAGCTGAGGTGTATTTGGAGACTTCTGATGGAATCCAGGGTTTACAGTCAACGTCAAAATGATTAGCCCCCTAGGAACTCATAATAACTCATAATTTCAGATATATATCATTCATCAGTAATATGGAACCATTTTGGTCCACTTTGGAATCTAAGATTCCAGATTTCTTCATGAAAAATATGGTGAAAACTGGATCTGGAATAATCTGCTGACAGGAAGAACGAGCTAAAACCCCACAGGACACATGTGACAACTTAGTTTTCACCAGATTTTTCATAAAGAAGTCTTGTTAATATTAATTCATTCATCTAATTAATATTTATTTTACATTCTGTGAACCAACATAGGGAAATGTGATGAATATTGCATCAAATCATATTTATGACCTTGCCTGTGTGTCTTAAAAAGAAAGAACCCATCTTACATCGTAAACATTACCTTTTAATTCTGTTTCTTTAAAATCGCAGAACCATCCAACTGAGCTAAAGAACACCTCTGCTGCCCACGCTGAGAAATTAGTTCTATCAATAATTAAGTTTTTTAACTCCACAAAGCAAGGACTTTGCCGCACGCTCATTATACAGACGACCTATAAATGTTCCTATTGATTGTTGACATCACCTGTTGGATGTCTGCCCTGCATGTAACTGTTTACAGACCTGTGCCAAGTTGGGCCCCACGCTGACGGTCTTTCCCTGCTTGAACACAGCATGCAGCTTCCGGCTGTGCAGTACATCGTCAAGGTAACACCACAGGCCCTCCAGCACAGTTTGGGAAAACTCCACCTTGTGGTTATACCAGCCTGTCAGAGCACGGGTGCACCAGTCCAACAGGACCTACGGAGACGGAAAACCAACAGACATATGAAGGTTTATTCAGTTTCAACATCACACATTACAAGAGTCTCCATGGACCTGACAGTCCACACTATGCAACATGCTCAAACAGGAAGAGGATAAACTACCAAAAACCCTTTTAACAGGGGAAAAAGGCAGAAAGCTCAGGGAGAGGAAACCTGGTGGACAGAACAGAAATGGCTGTTGCATGAGCAGACAGTGGCGGTTCTAGCCTCTATGGTGCCCGGGACTTTGAAAACATTCCTGGTAATGACGTGGTCCATACTGATGATGGTGAGTGAGTACAGATTCATATTATTCTCATATTATTCAAGACACTCAAGCCTCGAGCGCACGCACACACACACACACTCTCTCACAATCTTGCACTTCACACATGTTGCTGGTATTGCTGAAGGAGTTGCACTACTTCTAGAACAATATAATTGATCTGATGTGCAAATTTGCAATCACAGACATATCGTTGGCCTGTGCCACCACCTGACATGATGCTGACGTGGGCATCTGTCTAGCTTGCCCATAGCTAAATCCACCACCGTGTATAGACAATGAAAATACTGATTTGGTACTATACAAATAGGAAATGATCAACAGTACTAAATGCACTAAACCCGGAAAAACATCCTGTCATACCTGCTCCTTATTGGGCAACACACACTGAGAGGAGATCCAGGCAAAGCGTGCCAGCTTCAATTTGTCCTCCCATGGAGTCTGAGGACTCTTCAACTTCAGAATGATACCAGAGTAGATGGCAGCCATGTCTGCTTCACACCGCAATCACCTGTTGTGATGAGAGATTCTGTGGTCACGTTACAGCTGTATGATTGTTTGTTGACAACTGAAAAAGAATACAGAAGTATGCTAAGACCTACTTATTTAGCCATGCAGTGATGTTTTACTTTTACACACACACACAGACAGACAGACAGAGAGAGAGAGATTGTACACTTTGTTGTATTTTCATAAATGTGTTTGTATATACACGAACCACAAAAACCCAGGTGCTTTACATGTGCTAACTAGCAGGTAAGCTAATACGGAAGCTTCCGGTGTGCTTGCTAACTAACATTAACTGACCTGTTTATGAAGAGTTATGAGCTTCACGAGAATCAGTTTCATTCATGTGTCTTCGCAGTCAGTCAGCACGTGTCCCCTGCGTTCGGGATCAGCGTGAACTTTGAACTCGTTATTGGCCTGTCAGGCATAAGCAATAGAAAGTAGAATTGAATGGTCGCTCAACATGATCGTCAAATTCTCGCTATAGTAGTTTTACAAAGTTTGGTAATAAATAAATGAGTTATGTTACAACTGTGTTGAACGGATGTTTATCGAATTAACTGTACTTCTAATTCGGGATAATATTCGCTTCGAGTCTGGTTCATTGACAAAAATCCCCTGACTCGACTCCTCGACGACTTGGGTTCGGTTGGTTATGCCTGGGGGAAGTTGCCTTATGTCACCAGCCACTGAATTTCCTCGTCGAGGAGCAGGAACTGTGTTTATGGGAAAACCCAAACCAGGGTGACCTTCTCTCATTCTGTGGTTTGACGTCGTTCTTTTGGTTTCGGCTAATTCCTGGGTGCGCTGTTCGTGTCAGAGAGACTTCGGCGGCGCGTTTTTCCACGTCCCTCTCCCGCCTACTAGCAAACACTGGCGGCAGCTGACAGTGACGGGCTGGGTGTTCGTCTCTGCTGTGGTCAGATAGTGTGGGAGGGAAGGAGGGGGCTGTCACACGCAGATAAAACTCAACAATAACGGCTTCAGGCTGGATGTGAAGGCGGAGTGATGACCTGGCAGCCGGGGTGACATGTTTCTCTTTTAATCGAGTAAAAACAGTTGATTTTTTTTAACTTCAGGTAACTTTTTGGGAGGGTAACTATCAAAAAATGCGGTTTTTAATTCGCACGACAGTGTGTTCACACGGAGCGCATTTATCCAAGCATCCCCTGCCCTGGAAGTTGTGGCTGGAGCCCCGACTGACGGTCTCTCCTGCCCTCCGGAGGAAGCGACCGTGGACTTCCCCCGGAGGCTTCGCCGCGGTACCGGCGCCTCTGAGCGGCCGCCTGTCTCTGTCCGGCCCCCTCACCTGCAGAGCCATGGCCGTCACCCACACACCTGTTGCCTTCGCCAGCTCCTCGGCAGCCTCCGCTCCTCCATCTGGGACACTGAAGGCCGAGGAGGGAGGCCAGTCCCCGGCCAGCGTCCCTATGGAGGATGTGTCCAGGATTCTACGACTCGCCTATCCGGAGAGATGGAGGCTGACAGGTAAACCCACTGAAGACTTTGCTCGATAGGATGAAACTTTCCTCACCCAGAGGGGAGTTATTGTACCAGAGGATGCTTAAACACACATCAGTGGAATACACAGGTCCACAATTATTGCTGACTATTCCAGAGCCTCTCAAGTCTCTCAAAGTGATAGGTTTTTATCTTGTGCACACAGGACAATAACATGTTCTACACAAGACAATTATCCTGTGTGCCGAGAATGAGTACCAACGCTTATTTTTTACTTTAACACCATATTTCTGCATTTCGGCTCTTCCCTGCACTTGATGTGGATCATACGAACACATTCTCTGATTATTTCCTTTCGTCGTCAGCAGGAGACAGGTGGTCCCACTGGTGCCGAAGTGAGGTTTGCTGAGCAGTTGGGTTTTATCCCACTGGTGGAACATCTTCACCCCAGACCATGCTCACAAAAGGAGAAAATCTGGCACAAAAGTCCAGAGACTCTTACAAGTTTGGCCTCACCTGTGACACTGAATCCTGTGGTTTAAACGGTGACCTTTGTGTACCTCGGAACAAGGAAACACTGTGGTTTACTATTAGTGAGCAGAGCACTAAGTTACTGACACAACACGACATGTGACCCTTGTTTAGTCGATTCCTTTAAACATCTCTTCACTCTTCTCACGGTTTTTATCAGCACTTCTTAGCTAACCCAGCACAGTACACAGTACTGTGTACACAGTTATTGTCTTGTACGCTCAAGGTGAGCTACTTAATGAGCGTTGAGGGGCTCCTTGAGGGTAGCAAATATTAGGGGGGTATACAAATTAAACACAATATAGAACATACACCACAAGCTGAAAGTGCTGACAGTGCCCAAAACATTATATGTCTTTTCATCTAAACCTCATTTCCACCATATGATCGTTTAATTCAGTTTGTTATCCAGAGGGACCACACCGTAACATTGAAAAACATCAAAAAGCATCATAACACCACCCAACACTCTGGGGCCTTGTTCCACAAAGCAGTTATAGTGAAAAGTTGTTGAAGAGTTTGTTAATTCTGAAATGAGGAAAACTCAGAGTTTGCAATTCTATTAACACACCCAAACTTCTTTCAACCAATGGCTCAACCAGACAGTTTTGGGCCTGGGCCTCGTTTCCTGAGAAGAGGAAGTTGTTCATTTTACTGGTTGAAACGTTCTATTCTCCAACTGTTTGCCATTGCAAAGTGGGCTGTATTTGCATAAAACACTTGTTTGAGGAGCAACATCCCCAAATGGAAAAACATGTCTTTGTTCTGCTTTCTTGGGTCTCTTAGCTTGCAATTTCCATTTATATCGTATTATATTGATATTTATTTCCTTTTATATTGATATTCATTTTGTGTTGATGTATTTCATATTATACTGACATTGTTTTTCTATTGATCTATTGATATTTATTTTGTTTTTAATGTTAGGCAGAGGCAGTTCAGCCTCTTCTATCAATCGTTGTTCTTCTAGGAAGTGTAGTTCCCTGGTACATCCTTTTCCGTATGTGAGGTCTTTTCCACAGCTGTAATGTTCTGCAGGCTCTCCACCTTTGTTCTGACCGTGTTGTTTCTTCATCCTCCCCAGCTGCCGTCGGCTTCCTCACTGTCTCCAGTGCAGTCACCATGTCGGCTCCGTTTCTCCTGGGTAGAGTGATTGACACCATCTATGCTCCTGGAGCTGACCCGGCAGCAATGACGGCCTCCCTCACGTCGCTGTGTGTCATGCTGAGCGGAGTGTTCCTGTGCGGCGGGGCGGCCAATGCTGCCAGAGTCTACCTCATGCAGATCTCAGGTCAGAGAACATGGGACGTTTACTGAGCACAGTAAATGTTCCCCTAAATTCAGTCTGCAGTGATTTATGTAATGTCTGATTCCCGCCTCCTGTTGTGTACTTTCAGGCCAACAGATTGTTCGCGATCTGCGTACCTCCGTCTTCTCCTCCATTCTCAGACAGGAAGTGGCATTTTTTGACAGGAGCCGGACGGGCGAACTGATCAACCGCCTGTCGGCGGACACAGCCGTGGTCGGCCGCTCGGTCACCGACAACCTGTCAGACGGTCTGAGAGCCGTTGCCCAGGCAGCCGCTGGCGTCAGTATGATGGTGAGTACGCGTCTAGTAATTAAATAAAGCTGTTAGTGCTCTTAGTTCAAAGGTCACTCGCGAGACTCACTGTACTCAAGAGACAAATTGGAGATGGTATGGAAAATACGAATAGAAATAAAAGTTACTTCTATCACTATCCCTGTCCGGTTGACTTCATTTGTAAATATACATCTCTTCCTGACGCTCACACCTCCATAAAAAGTTGCCCGAACATCAACTTGCACTGAACAGGAAGTTCACATGCCCGGTGTTTCCACACGTTGTTTCCAACCAGTCAGGTTGTTGCAGACACATTCCCATACAGCGTTGTTTCTGGTTGTTGACGTGTCAGCCCTCATTTACATCCTGCTGTCTGCAGCCTGTAGCACCTGTTTTCATTTAAGCATGCATTCTTTGTAGTAATTCATGTTTGGACATTAGTTCATGTGCTGAACGTCATAAGCAGACTGTTGTGAAGTGGCGCTACATAAACTAAAGTGATGCTTCAGTGTCACAACTTTATTGGAAAACCACTTGCAAAAGGAATAGTGTGTTGAATTCAGACATAGTCTAGGGTTCATTTTGAAATTGTCTTTAGTTAGTTCAGTCTAACATACAGGTCTGTGTGTGTGACACTGTATGAGGAAGTTGGCAAACCGTCACACACAAGGAAATAGACTGAGTAGAAGAAATAACCTGACACACCTGACAGCCAGGTTTGTGACTGATGCCTTTTCTTGTTCCAGTTCAATCTTTGACAGGTGATCAGATTCCATTTGTTGGAAGTTGTAAAGAGTAAAAGAAAGGATTGACGTATGAATGCCTTGTGTCTGTCCGTTTCCTCCCCTCCTTCTAGTTTTACGTCTCCCCCAGCCTCGCCAGCTTCGTGCTACTGATCGTGCCTCCGATGGCCGTTCTCGCCGTCGTCTACGGCCGATACCTGCGCACCATCTCCAAACGCACACAGGACGCGCTTGCACAAGCCACACAGGTAGGGAACAGCTGAAAGCCAATCTCTGGAGGACTGTTAGGATTCATTGGAGCAGCGTTGTGTGTGTTCAGCTGGCAGAGGAGCGCATCAGCAACGTCCGAACAGTCAGGGCCTTTGGGAAGGAGCTGGCAGAGGTGAGGG
This sequence comes from Aeoliscus strigatus, assembly GCA_901007665.1. Lineage (NCBI taxonomy): Eukaryota > Metazoa > Chordata > Actinopteri > Syngnathiformes > Centriscidae > Aeoliscus > Aeoliscus strigatus. The sequence continues at coordinate 1,512 of CAAKHB010006007.1, read as the reverse complement.
CCTACATGCAGAAGGCGGACAAGGTCCTCAGCCTGGCCAGGAAGGAGGCTGTTTTACGAGCGGGCTTCTTCGGAGTGGTAAGTCAGTGTGACTGTTAACAAACCACCTGTTGCACATGAGCTTCTTCTTTTGTTGTGTGTTGGAGGCCGAATGTCACAATACCACTGTAACTGACAGGTCGTTACACCACCATCAGGACAAACTCTTCTAATGCACCACGTGGTTCCAGCACCACTTTACACTGATGTTTACAGTTCCATCATTGCTAGAAGCTGGTACCTGCAGCTCTTTGTGGTTCCTCCTCTGTCAAGCTGATACTAACACGTGACGTATACAGACTGACGGCCTCTGAGTGGTCACTAAAGACTCTAGCATCAGCTCTACCAGTGACACTGATCCAGTTCTTTGTTCCTGGTCTCATCTCATGTCTGATGTGGTACAAACACACTGTCCGTCAGTGGGTCCAGGCGTTTGTGTGTTCGGTGTCTGAGAATGTTCTCAAAGATCTGGACCCAGTTTGGTCTCTGTGATCATGTCCTGCTCCGTCTCTTTTCTCTCTGTCTGAGACAAAACCCCACAAACAACAGCAGCTTCTCCATCTCCTCCAGGTCCTACATGGTTCAGGTGTTTACATCACACTTTAAACACTGTCACGACAGTTTTTCACACATTTACATACATTAATGATTCATATTGTAGTGTCCACCTCTGCACCAAGGACCTGTCAATACAGAGAAGGTTCAATGCACTTGTTGTTGTTTATGTTGTTTATTTCATCCAAAATCAAAATAGCCAACAATCAAAAGAACAAAGGATGATCCCGGTGCATCATGGTCCCATACCAGCCGTCCTCCTTACATAAATTCAAATCAACAAACATATGTTTAAAGTGAAAACAATCTACAGTTACTTCAAACTAAACAAATGGTCAATATGCTTGTAGTGACCATAAGTGACCAATAGAAGCATGTTGATGCCCGTCACCTCCTCACTGTGTACCTAACGAGTTAATGGTCATTGTAAGTCAAATACAAAGAGTGTGTGTTTGTGTGTGTGTGTGTCAGACGGGTCTTAGTGGAAACATCATGATCCTGTCGGTGCTCTACAAAGGCGGCCTCCTGATGGCCAGCCAGCACATGACAGTGGGAGAGCTGTCGTCCTTCCTCATGTACACCTTCTGGGTCGGCATCAGCATCGCAGGTGACACACACACATCCACATGCACCAACGACACACACTCCTGTTTCCTCCGGCGTCACCGTTGGTCTGTGTGACGTGCAGGTCTGAGTTCCTTCTACTCTGAGCTGATGAAGGGTTTCGGTGCTGGAAGCCGACTGTGGGAGCTGCTGGACAGGAAGCCAGAGTTTCCCCTCAACGGTCAGAGCGCGCACACACACACACACACACAGTGTTTCAAGAAGCTCCCCTCAGTTTCATGTGTAACTTTATACAAACCGCAAAGGAAAATCATTTAAATCAGTAAAAGAATATTTGTCAAACTTTTTTAAATGG
>CAAKHB010006006.1:56322-68998 GCA_901007665.1 Aeoliscus strigatus | reverse complement strand
AAGACATAAGAGAGAGAGAGAGAGTGAGAGAGAGAGAGACAGACAGAGAACACATTGGACGACACTGGAATTGAAAAGCGCGTTCAACAGATTCATAGAGTTTGTACAGAGAGGAACCACCGAACCACCGAACCACCGAACCACCGAACCGCTGAACCACCGAACCACCGAACCGCCGAACCACCGAACCGCTGACCCACTGAACCACCGAACCGCTGAACCACTGAACCACTGAACCTACCGACGGCTTCATCAGAAAGGACAGACGTCCGGTCTCTGGTGTGCCTGGTTTGGGGAGAGGAATCCATGTCCAGGTCTGAGTCGGTCCCAGCTGACACTGGGTGTCAGCAGCCAATCACAGCGCTGGAGTGTAACGCTGATGTCTTCGTTGGTAAATCAACGGAACCTGATGGACGGTGTAGGGTCAGTGTCAACACATCCTGTGTTGTAGGGTACAGTGTGGGGTACGTGGTAGGGTACGGTGTAGGGTACAGGTTGGAGTACATTGTAGGGTACAGTGTGGGGTACGGTGTAGGGTACGGTGTAGGGTACAGGTTGGAGTACATTGTAGGGTACAGTGTGGGGTACGGTGTAGGGTACGGTGTAGGGTACAGGTTGGAGTACATTGTAGGGTACAGTGTGGGGTACGTGGTAGGGTACGGTGTAGGGTACAGGTTGGAGTACATTGTAGGGTACAGTGTAGGGTACAGTGTGGTAGGGTACGGTGTAGGGTACAGGTTGGAGTACATTGTAGGGTACAGTGTAGGGTACAATGTAGGGTACAGGTCGGAGTACATTGTAGGGTACAGTGTGGGGTACGTGGTAGGGTACAGGTTGGAGTACATTGTAGGGTACAGTGTAGGGCACAGTGTGGGGTACGTGGTAGGGTACAGTGTAGGATACAGGTTGGTGTACATTGTAAGGTACACTGTAGGGTACGGTGAGGGGTACGTGGTAGGGTACAGTGTAGGGTACAGGTTGGTGTACATTGTAGGGTACAGTGTAGGTTACAGTGTGGGGTACGTGGTAGGGTACAGTGTAGGATACAGGTTGGTGTACAGGTTGGGGTACGTGGTAGGTATGGTGTAGGGTACAGGTTGGAGTACATTGTAGGGTACAGTGTAGGGTACAGTGTGGGGTACGTGGTAGGGTACGGTGTAGGGTACAGGTTGGAGTACATTGTAGGGTACAGTGTAGGGTACAATGTAGGGTACAGGTCGGAGTACATTGTAGGGTACAGTGTGGGGTACGTGGTAGGGTACAGTGTAGGATACAGGTTGGTGTACAGGTTGGGGTACGTGGTAGGTATGGTGTAGGGTACAGGTTGGAGTACATTGTAGGGTACAGTGTAGGGTACAGTGTGGGGTACAGTGTGGGGTACAGGTTGGGGTACGTGGTAGGTATGGTGTAGGGTACAGTGTGGGGTACGTGGTAGGGTACAGTGTAGGATACAGGTTGGTGTACATTGTAGGGTACGGTGAGGGGTACGGGGTATGGTACAGTGTAGGGTACGTGGTAAGGTACGGTGTAGGGTACAGGTTGGAGTACATGTAGGGTACAGTGTAGGTTACAGGTTGGAGTACATTGTAGGGTACAGTGTAGGGTACAGGTTGGTGTACCCCCCGGTGAGGGGTTCGTGGTAGGGTACAGTGTAGGGTACGTGGTAAGGTACGGTGTAGGGTACAGGTTATAGTGTGGGGTACAGTGTAGGATACTGTGTAGTTATAGTGTGGGGTACAGTGTAGGTTACAGTGTAGGTTACAGTGTGCGGTACGGTGTCCAGAAATCTCGTCGTCATGGCTACAGGGACCTCTGCAGACAACAAGTGTGACTGGACTGCCTCCATCATGTGACTTTCCCCGTTGTCAGAGTCTGTGTTTGCCGAGAAAATAGAACCGACCAAAAGACGTGAGCGGAGTATTAGGTCGACCTTGTTGTAGTTAATGCGGTAACAACATCCGTTCACTTTGAATCGCTATCGCTTGAAGTAAACAAAGAAAAACACAAACCACGGTGGAAGACGGTGTCGATTGAATGCTGACAGACGGATGCTGACGGCGGTGAAGGACTAACCCTGGATTTACACCGGCTGCGTGTGCGTTGCGTTGCGTCTCCGATCCGTCTTTGCTCCGTCAGCGCGCTCCGTCCATTCACACCGAATGTGTTTCTACTGCGTCACGTGACCGACAAGTTCCCGCGGTGAAAACACGTATAATCACACAAAACTACATGTATGTGTGATAAATCCAGGAAGAAACACAAGTGTCTCCAGGTGGAGAAGCAGAGGAGAGTCTGACTTGCTTGTGTTTGACTTTTTTTTCTGTGTTTTGTGCTTTTATCATGGGAAAGTAGCTCGTTTGTAAATAAATACTCTTAATAAATGTACTGTGTTGAAAGTACTGATGAAATAGTGTGAAATACGATCTGGCGTCAACGTCGAGTGTTTTATTCTGAAAAGTAGCCGGATGTTTTATTTTGTTTCTGTGTTGAACTTCCTGCCCCGCTCGATGGATTTTGCGCCACATTTATGCGTCTCAGCTCCGGCATCCGTCAGAAATAGAACCTCTGCGTATTTGCGACGCAGCGCTCCGGACTGACGGAGCTGAGACGGAGCGCAGACGCAACGCAACGCAGTCGGTGTAAATGGACACATTGACTAGAGTGGAAACATATTGGATCCATCGTGAGGAGTGGGTGACAGTCTCTAACGATGAATAGAACCCAAACAGCCAGCTCTGTGTGTGTGTGTGTGTGTGTGTGTGTTCACCTCTGAACTCTCCAGAAACTGCATGACGTCGGGGTCCTTGAGCAGGACGGGGTGTTTCACTGTTCTCAGCAGGTACCTGAGACACAAAAGGAAACACTGAAATACGCCCCACACACACACACACCGTTCACATAATGCAGTCAATGGCTCCGCCCCCCCACAGCAGAACCAGCCCCACCAACCCTGGAACGGACGGACACACACTCCAGATGTACCTCTCCAGTGCCAACCTCCTCTTCTCCACAAACTCGTTGGATGACTGATCCTCCTTCCCCACCTTCACCTTCGTCATTCCTGTGGACGTGACGACACTAATTCACACACTTGGACATTTGATCCGTCCCACATATATAACGGGTCCGAGTTCGATCTTCTCCTGAAGTCAGCCAACAATTCTCAAAGAGAGAGAGAAGGAGCGCTGAATGTCCACATCCGTCACTGGCTCTGGTGTTCACTCACCCACGATGCTTTTCTCTGGGGCGGGAGGGACGATGTAGCCGACATGTAGGTACTTGGAAGCCAGTTTACTGTGGAGCCCCAGGAAATCACTGAAACGCCGTTTTACTGAAAACTCCTTGAGCTTAAAGAGAGACATAGACGTCTGGACGGAGGGAAAGAACGTGACGTCAGATGCTGCTGGAATGAATCCAGTGTTTATTTTTACAAAAACTCACCGTGGTGGTCACCTTGTAGGCCATGTACGCGTTCATCCCATCACCTGACCACACAAACAGAGGTGATGAATAAACTGATTATTTGTCCGCTCACGCCTCAGACTGGCTAAACTTTTCTTCCTGCGAGCTCGTACGTATTTACAGAGAGAGACAATTGAACAATTAAGGCATCAAATGTTACACAATGCCTGTAGGGGGCGTTAACAGGACTCATATGACACGTCAGAGCCTGTAGGCGGCGTTAACAGGACTGGTATGACACGTCAGAGCCTGTAGGGGGCGCTAACAGGGCTGGTATGACACGTCAGAGCCTGAAGGGGGCGGTAACAGGACTGATATGACACGTCAGAGCCTGTAGGGGGCGCTAACAGCGATGCCCGGACATCAGTCGTGTGTCTGAGCACTCACCCACTTTCTCGGGGTCGGACACTGATATCTGCATGTCGAACGAGTCGCCGGCTTCGTCCTCTTCAATCTGCAGGAGACACAAATGTTACTGAAACGAGTTCACGTGTCCAGAAAAAAACTCAGTACGACCTTTGACCTCAGCTAATCAGCAGCTGACACAAGTAACGAAACGTCTCATAGCGTTACAGCTGAAGTCACACATCATGGTGTGTGTGTATGTTTGTGTGGGTGTGTGTTGGTACCTCGTCAAAGGAGGAGTGTGTGAACATGTCGTCGTGGGCGTGGCCGATGCGCGGGGTGATGACAGAGGTGGGGGGGGTGATGGGGGTGATGGCGGGTGACGGGCCGTCTGACAGCAGCACTTGTCTCTCCGGACTGTCCAACGAAACCTCCTCGGTCGCCTCTGTGCGCGCGCACACAAACACACAGACACACACAGTCCGTTTGTCCCAAGGAGTCACCGGACCTGTGGACAGGCGTGTGCCTGCTCACCTCCGAACAGGTCCTCTGGGTCGTCATCGAACAGCGAGTCCTGTTTGGGTCCGTTGCTGCTGAGGTCCTCCGCAGGCAGACGGGCCGGGTGGGACTGGGATTGGACCGGAAACACTCAGTGAGGTACACACACGGTGAACTTCAGCCATTCATCATTAGTAAACAGAGAATCAGACGCGTTTGTTGACGTTTGACTGCAGAAAATGAACAGGTCAAAGGTCACACTAAGGCCTCACTGCTGATCACGTCGTCATTCTTCACTCACTCATTCATTCACAGGTTAAAAATGTAGAAACTGATGAGAGCCTTTCCACTTGTTGTTGTTGTTGTTGTCGTTTTGCTAACTCCCCTTGAGGAAGAAGCGTTAGCATCCGTTTGGGAGGTTAGCGTCGCCCCGTTGTTTCAAGTCAAACACCACTTTTTGCCACAATGACCTTTTTAAAAATGGAGACACTCAAGGAATCGTTTCAGCTCTAGTCCAACACCAGGTAGTGGAGGATCAGAGTGGAGAGAGAACACGCGTGGTGTGTCTCAAACCTTCTACTTCTACTCCTAAACTGTGAAAATGTAGTGTACTACGTTCAGATGGACACTTTCCACCCTCCACGTTCTCCATCTTAGTGACGTAGAAAAGACAATCTTTGACCTTTGGAGATGGTGAAGGACACCAGAGACACCAGTGTCACCACGGGGGACATCACCTACCGATGGAACCCAACGTTGATAGTTTGATAGCTAGTAAACCGCGGCCCATTTCCAGTCGTTGACGTTGTGGATACGTTTGGTTCTTTGGTTCTGAGATAAACTGTCGTCTTCACTGTAGATTGAGGTTTAAGATGTGAGGTCAGAGGTCGACGTGTTGGAAATATTCACAGAATGCGTCAGCTGGCGTATCAGCAGGAAGTTTGAGAACAGAACAATTTGTATCCAGCTAAAGTAACGTCCTGTGCAGAGCACCTGAGGATGGAGGAGTGCAGATTAAAGTGTGTACATTCTGTGTCGGACGACCTTCATGCTTAGACACAGAACATAACTTCTAGTGAGGAATGTGAATTGTAGTGAACAACAACAACTCCTTAGACGTGCCAGATGCTCGTTAGAGAGAGAAAGTATCTGTGTGAACACGACCATCTTCAGTCAGATGGCCACGGGCCCATCAGCAGAGGAAACATCCTGCAAAGATGACCGTCATCATGGAGAACAGCCCATGAGGAGAAGACCCAGACATCTGCACCATTCATTTTTGTATTATAAATGTACTGGGTCAGGATCCACTCACACATAGTGACGAGGTCAGAGGAGGTCGGATCCAACATGTACTACAAAGAAGGGTACGAACGCAAGCATTGACTGGAGACTGGAGACACAGCACTGGACTCCACTGGAGTGGTTGCGTGTGCATCGTGTGTGTTTCACGGGTCACATACGTTTTGGCGGTTTATTTGAGTAAATAGTGACGACGTCAGAAACCGGTTCTACATCAGCGAGAGAACGCCCAAGGCAACGTCTGCACGGACAAACAGCGAGCGTCAGTGCTAGGTTTGAGTTTGTCGGCTCATCTGAGAGGGAGGAAGTGACATCACCGCTAATGTTAGCATGTAAACGTCAATCTTAGCTGCAGAGGATGGGCTGCAGGTGGCGCTCTGCAGAGACAGGAAGGACGACTGGGGCAGAACGCAGCTGACAAAGCCAACGTCATGCGCGTTTATTTACGGCAGCTGGTTCCGACAGTGTCCACGAGTCACGTGAGCAGACCGACTGGTGCTTGGTGCTCCGCTGGAGGGAGATGGACAGATTCAGCTGAGTGGACAGAAAGACGAGAGGACGGAGAGCGGAGGAAATGAGCGGCGATAATGGGGAGCTTCCTCCCTCCTGACTCAGCAAACATGCACGCACACACACTGGGTGATCCTTTGTTTGTCTGTCTTTATGATACTTGAACAAAACAAAACGAGGAACTTTTCTACCCAACAAACCACACGTCAGAGCTGCGTTAAAACGTCTGAAATGTCTTCAGTGACCTTCGACAACAGACGACGTGAATCTCTTCAAAATCATTGTTGTGTGAGCGAACTAACATTTGTTCAGAGGCAGAAGAGAAAACACTGTGGGAGGAAGGGTCAAAGGTCACCGTGCTGCAACTTCATTGGCACTTATCGCAACAGCAGCTGACACACGCACACACACATTGTGAAGTTCGAAGAAACTGCAGAACATCAAGCGTATATTTTCTTCAGCCACTAATATGAGCAGTTGTCACGCTGTCTCTTCCACGCCACGTCTCCTTCAGGGTTCAGGTTGATAAGGAGAGTTGTTCTGTAATGGGAGGTACGCATCAGCAGTAGAACATGCTACGAGTAAACATTTCCCAACGTCACCATTTGGCCGCAAGCTGACATTTAGCTTGTCCTAGAGCCACTGATCCCCATGATGAGCCTGGTCAGTGAACATAACACAGCTGCAATCCAAATAATGATACGTGAAAACTAGAACACAACTTTCTTTGAAGTATCAAAAGTTTGAAGTAATTCTAACGTCATCTAAGTGGTATTATTCAAGCTTCTATTTAGTCTTTGAACTTACAGTAGTTTAACTGCAAGACAGGTTAGAGTAGAAATATTTGAATCTTAAACACATAAAGTGAAAAACCATTCATCCAGGTGAAAGCTGTGTTCCCCGCGGTGACCTGAAGGCACCATCTTCCTCACCTGCGTGACTGTCACCTGACTGAGCGCAAACGCACCTTTGCTGCGTGTTACTCCGCGTACATGTGTCCCTCCGCGGTTTCTGTTTCTGCTTATTGGCGGGCCGTTAAATGGGCCGTGTGTATCGTTTGCAGCGAATGACACCTGACTCCCCCCCGCTCCAACCGCTACCAAACCTCGTTCGTTTTTCGGCGGCTCCACCCAGCCCGCTGTCCCCTGGAGCATCACGCCCTGCCTGTCACTGTTCCCCCTCGGCCTCAATTCATCACCTCCCCCGCCTCACCTCCTGAGTGACGGCCGGCTCCGGAAACAGGTCCTCCCCGTCCTCCAGCTCCTGGAACCCGCTGTGGTCCGGCCGAGGGTTCCTGGCTGTGTCCGCCATGTTGGCGTGGTTTCTGCGGAGGTCGGTGGTGAGAGCTAACGGACACACACACACACCTACAGAGACGGCAACGAAACGATCGACTGCCGAGGAGGAGGAGCAGGGAGTCAGGAGGTTTCCATCTCCGTCACGTGACGAACGGTCTTCACAGGAAGTGGAGAGTGACAAACCGGAAGAGGGCTCACTCCGCCGCTGTTTCCGGTTACCGGTGATAAATACTGACAAGACACAGCAATTTGGTTACTGTTTTCCACAGTGGTTCATTGTTATGAACCATATATTGTCCATTCGCACTTAAATGTAAATAAAGAAACGAAACAACCTCATGAATGTCAACAAACTGCAACAACAATATTAGACGTATTTTTCCAGTATCTGTGGATAGCTGTAACGCGCTTTCTGGGTCTTTCCAGTCTGTCTTCACAGCCACGGGTTCGAATCCACTTCGAGTCAGATGTCTTAGTGGACACATAACTGAAAATAGTTGACTGAAACATCACATGTTAAAATAGTTCACATTTAACAGTTATTCATTCATGGTGTCATGTTGTCACATTAAGTACAGTGAAATACTGCAGTATTCTACTAACTGCCAGTAATTGAATAGAAGTGTAGTTTGTTTATCAGTAACTCAACAGCCAACACTTGTATTATTTTGACTTTAGTTTGTAGCTTTCAAAGAAAGCTGATTTTTTTAATGCATTAAAATAGGTTCCATGTTAAATGACACAGTGACATATTGTAGTATGCTACCAGAGTGCAATCAGTATACACACAATATCCTTGATGTATATTTATATGTATATAACTGGATTATATGTGCAGTATATACTCCAGTCATCATACTTGTGTTCTGTCTTTTGATCATTTTGACTAAAATCCTTCCACACAACAACAGCAATTTGGTCTTTTAAAGACTGGTTGTATTTTATTAATGAACAACACTTTATGAACGACAAACAGTCAAAATCTCTGCGTATAAGTGGTTAGAAGCATGTAACAACCTGATCGAATAAGAACAACATCCCATTATTTATCATAGTCTGCTCCAGAAATATTTTACATTTCCTGGCTTTTACACAAACGTGGAGTGGTGAAATGTTAGAATATTAAAAAAGAAGAGTAACTCTACATATCTGTTTACTGTAACCACATGAAGGGGACAAACAAAGAAGTATTTACAGGGACAAACTTCACACATGTACATGTATGTTCACACTGACATCTGTTGACAGCTGTTGACAGCTGTTTACAGCTGTTGACATCTGAAGAGTCACACATCCATTCACTGTGGAAACCTCTGGGTCTTCAGACTTTGCTTGTCACTTAAACTGCAAGAAATAGAATGACAACATTATTTAACGTTGTGACATGATATTTACACACATGAGTATGTGAAACAATCATGTTCATTCATCATTTATCCCCTCAGCTCCACACAAACAACGACAGAGACGTCAGTGCTACTACACATCAACAGAACGTCATCTGAGACGGACTGAAGAGATCAGTTCACATGAAAACGATGAAAAACGACCATGTTCATTCATCCACAGTTGAACCAAACTTGTTTCATAGACAATGAGACGATCGATCGGGGCTGACGTGTCGTGAACGGTTGTAGCAGGAGACGATCTTGGGTCTTGCTGATACCTGATCCCGGAACACATGTTTTGTTTCACACGGTCCTCATTCAGCGACGCACTCCCGTAGCGTCCGCCGACGGCTGACGACCCGGTGTGATCATAGGGTGTGATCACACCCGCTCCCACGAGCCAGGAACTTGAACCGACACCGTTCGTTCTCTGTTAGCATGGACGCGAACGGGGAATCGGCTCCGACGGAGGACGTTGACGAGTCCAGCCCGCAGGTGGCGGACCTGGAGCTGAGGTTGGCCGATATGACGGTGGAAGGTAACACGACGACCACATCCACACCGACTTCCTTCACATGTTTGTTTTTGAAGCCGAACGGTCCGGACCTCCCGGTTTTACATGAACTGTGTTCCGGATAGCGATGGGCAGACCGGTTCCTTCAGGTGGACTGAATCACTAGACCCCGTTCAGTGCAGGGATCCGTTCATTTGTTTAATGGTATGTTATGTACTACAATCTGTTTGAGATCATGTTTTGCTCTGTAATGTCATCAACAATGTTTATTTCAGATCCAGTTCCAGTTCAGATCCGTTTTGTTTTCAGTCAGTGATTCGTGTCAGTCGACTTCTTCACAGAGAGTGATCAAACCGGTTGAATCGTAAGTGATTCAGTACCGATTCATTATGAACAGGACAACACTAGTCTCTGGAGGAACTGAAAATAACCTCACAGCAGTTGTGATATTGTACCAGATTGTTGTTGTGTAATACTGTATTGGAGTTGTTTGTCGCCATTATGAAAGAGATTGTACAACAAAATTGGAGTAACTCTTGGTGCAATCAAAAGTAGTGCAGATAAGTAATATAACAACAATATGGAAATCAGTGGCCAGGAAGCCGACATGTTGTAAAATGCGATGGGATGTGGCGACAAGAAGTTGGGTTGAAAAGTAAAACTAGCCTTTTATTAGTGCCAGGTGAACCCAATAACGCTGAGTCACAGTCAGCCTGTGGTTCTGTTTTGGATCCTCCTCGACTGTCGGCGATGTTTCCTCTCAGACGCGTCGCAGAAGGAGCAGGCTGCGCAGACTGAAACCAGCACGGAAGAATCAGGCGTGAATACCGACGCCGCCTGGGAGAGTGAGGTGGAGGCGCTGATGGAGTACAAGAGCAGGTTGACGGAGCAGAGGGACGAGCTGACGAAGACGCAGGAGCAGGACGAGGCGGAACACAAGAGACGCATGCAGCAGCTGCAGAAGAAGAAGAAGGAGGCCACACGGCAGCACCAGGTCATGACACACACACACACACACACACACACACACACACCTCCAGGATGGCGTGTGCTCTCAGCTGTCTGCGTCACAGTGGTCCCTTGTTCTGTCTTCAGGCTCTGCTGGACAAACTGGACTCGGTCCGAGTGAAACTGCAGCAGAGCGACTCGAAGGCGGCCAGGGAGAACTTCTTATCGAAGAAAGACGAGCTGGTGGCTGAGAAGACCAGAGCTGAGGAGAAGAGGGACAGGTAGATCAGGTTGTCATGGCAACCACTGGTGTGTCGCTCATATGTTTGCGTTAGCATATTTGAAGTCCAGTCCACACCAAAGATTCCAAGCGCAACAACTTCCGACATGCATCTACATGAATCTACCTGCATCTACGTGCATCCACTAGCAACAGAGCTGTTGCAGCGTGCCAGCAAGCGGAACAGCACGACAACCCCCCCAGAGAACTCAACTCTTCTTATCAGAGAATTTCCCTGAGTCTCTTTGTGGTCTGGTTAGCGTAGCATGTGAGGCCAGTGTGGACGACCCAGTTGATCTTCGTCAGCCGTTCTCGTCCTCTGTTCAAACGTGTTCGTAGCAGCGTACGTCACACAGATACAATCAGCTGCAGGTTGAACCGGTAGAATCCTCCAGTCCGGTCCTGTGACTAACATGACTAACAGACAGACTGGAAATCAGCTCTTTGTTTATGCAAAGACACGTTACCAGCACCAGACGTTAAAATGAACAAGAAAGAAAGAAAGCAAGTAGTCTGATCATTTCCGTCGATTTTCATTTCACACAATATTAGATAAATAGTGAATCAATTTTACTATTTCTAATTGAATTCATTTTATTTTATTTTACTATTTCTAATTGAATTCATTTTATTTTATTTTACTATTTATAATTTAATTCATTTTATTTTATTTTACTATTTATAATTTAATTCATTTTATTTTATTTTACTATTTATACTGTATACATTTTATAATTTCTTAAGCCGCTAGCCGCTAACTCCAGTACTCTAAACTACGCTATCATGACTGTATCACCGCGGACATGAGCTGCGTCGACGTGAGGACGGCGGACTGACCCCGGACCTCCTCCCACCAGGCTGGCCCAGGAGCTGGAGGAGAGCAACAGGAAGCTGACGGCGCTCACAGAGGAGCAGCGTGAGGAGCAGCGGCGGTGGAAGGACGAGCTGGGGGAGCTGCGGGCGGAGATGGAGCGCGTCAGGGCGGAGGCACAAGAGGCGGAGCTGCTGGCCCTCCAGGACGAGATCGCCGCCGTGGAGAAGCAGAGGGACGTCGCTTTGAGCTGCATCGACGCCTGGCAGAGAGAGGTGGACACAAACACCCGTCTCCTTTTCTAGTCCAAAAATCACACACCTCACCTGACAAGGTGACATCTCTCACTGGTTACAAACTCCTTTTCACCTGATGTACAAACTGTTTTTGGCTTGTAAAAAGAAAAACCTTTCTCACAACACAGAACTTGCGTGAAACAAGTGAAAGTTGTGTTATTTTTTTCAGGTGACTTGGTTGATTTTAAGGTTCAAGAGAATTTTAACTAGATATTGGACATTCTGATTAGAAATGGAGCCCATGTTTGTAGTCAGAGTGTGTATTGTCTGATGGGGTCCTGTTCCAGGTGGCTCAGTACCTGAACGCCCTCAGGTCGGACTTCCCACAGCAGTACTCCCAAGAGAGGCTGAGCTGGGAGAAGAAGGAGAGCGCTGCCCAGAAGAACAAGGCCGAGATCGAGAGCCGCTGCCAGGACGTCCTGCAGCAGCTCCAGCAGGGCCAACAGCTGGAGGCTCTGCCCCGGATCCCGATTCCATCTCTGCCCCAGGTTCCAATGGTATGCCAGCCACCGGCCCGCCCAGCAGGGGGCGCCGAATCGGTGCTTAAGTCAAATCCAGACCAAAGAGGTGCAACGGAGCGGTGTCTGTGGTCTGAACCGCCCCGCTGCTCCTCGTTTCAAACATGCCAGCTTCTGAACGAGTCCTCACAACATGAGCATGAAATGCTACGCTAACACACCCACCAAGGGAAACCACAGAGGTCTGTTGTGTACATTGGAGCAGAGGAAGAGTTGACTTCTTCAGTGGGTTTTTCGTGCTGCTGTAATGCAGCCGTTGCTGTGGAAACGACAGTAGTGAGATCGCAATGAGCGGCAGCAGCTCACATGAAATACGCCCCCTTGTGGTTTGATGAGGACGCTGCAGTCAGATCAGGGTTGATTTATCAACAGCCTGTGGATGGATACAGGTGGACACAGGTAGATACAGGTGGACACAGGTGGACACAGGTAGATACAAGTGGACACAGGTGGACACAGGTGGATACAGATGGATACAGGTGGATACAGGTGGACACAGGTGGATA
>CAAKHB010006006.1:31282-53992 GCA_901007665.1 Aeoliscus strigatus | reverse complement strand
GGGGGGGGGGGGGGGGGGGGGGGGGGTTGTAGTTTCCCCTGGTTGACTTCTAATACATGAATACATCTAACAACGAGACAGTGTTTCAGGATTGATTACAAAGTCCAAGTACAAAACCCCCCCGGCAGCGTCTTCCTAACACTGTTTTACTTCAGTCAGAAAGGGACCAGAGGGAAAACTCTTTAATTCACACGACATGGTTGTCAGGTCCTGAAGCTGTCATCAAGACGCTCCGTGTCAGTGTTCCCTACATCAACATGTCAATACAGAGTAATTCACACGCTGACATTAGAACCTAACAGATATAATGAATATTTAGTCACAGCGATGACATCGACACTCATGTCCTGTTGTTGTCACATGTTGTATTAAAGAGAAACTCAACAAAAAGTATTTTGTCTGGGTATTTAGTCGATTTTAGGATCGATCCTGGTCCTAATCTCAACATTGTAGTGAAAGTAGTTGTGGAGTGTCATCCACAGGTTGAAACCTGGTTATTACACATGAATGAACTTTAAAGTGCATCTGGTGACACCTGACGTCACCCCCAGGGGTAGTGCCCCTTTTAACAGGGGAAAAAAAGGCAGGAATCTCAGGAGGAACCGTAGAGAGAGGGATCCTTCTCCCTGACCAGTAGATGTTGAATGGACAATGAAGGTTCTGAGGTGAAAGAAGAGATTTGACTTGTGAAAGCTGCTGAAGAGACAGAGACCGTCCTCCATGTCTGTCCAATCTCTGATGGGGGTTGGAGGAACCAGGAGATGAGGGGTCTGTCCTAGTTACTAGTTAACTAGTGCTGGAGATATGTGCTCTCTCTCAAGCAGCCTTCTGGACCATCTGAAGGGTCTTCAGTGAGTGACTGGGACAACCTGATAATAATGAATTGCAGTAATCCATCCTGGAAGTCACAGATACGTGGACAAAGTTCTTTGGAGACATGTAGCTGAGAATGATGTCAAGGCACCTGCCTCGGCCCACTGTTCTTCTGGACTCTGCTACAATGTCAATGGCTGCACCATTCCAATGATGGGAGAGAAAGGGGGGGGGGGGGGGGGGGGGTGCAGACCGGTTTTGTGATTTGGCCAAGAAAAAAAAAAAAATCTTTTGTTTGTTTTGTTTTGTGACCGATTTGTTGTCAGATACTTTCTATTAGAGAATAAACCGGATGAAGGAGTGAACGTCATAATTGTCCGTCCAGACCGCCTCACCCTCACTCACACATTCAGATAAAGTGTCACTGTGTCATTCAAGGTCCTGGTTTACAGCCGGATTACAGCAGCTTTCAGAGCAGTATCTGTATGTTTGATGGCTGGTTAGCTCAGTTGGTCAGAGTGTGGCGCTAATAACGCCAAGGTCACAGGTTCAATCCCTGTACAGGCCGATCATCATTAATAGATGAATCTCCCAGGGAGGGGGACCTTTCCTTCTGATGTTTCTACCTTTTTTCCCCTGTTACAAGGGTTTCTGGTCAGTTTTCCCTCACCCTGAGGGTCAGAGGTCAGAGGAGGTAGTATTGTATGGACTATAAAGTCCATTGGGTCAAATGTAACTGTTGAACAAGTAAAATTGAAATAAATAAATTTAAATGTACCTATTCCATCTGCCACCAATTGCATTTTCATTGTTTTATTTTACCCTCTTGTCATTTGTATTGTTTTTTTGTTGTTGCTGTTGTAATGTGTATATACTCTACTTGTCTCTACTGTGTCAAGAATGGCACCTTCAAATAAAATGTATTATTTTTAATATGAATCAAAATCATCCAATTACAGAAAAAACAAACAAATAAATGATAAATCACAGACTGTCATAAACCAGAACTTTAATGAAATCAGAACATAAAGTCATCAACCCACGTACCCACACCCACACACAGGTACAGTGTACTAAAACAGGGCAGCTGGACAAGAGTGGGGTGTTGCCAGGCGACTGCCGGCTGGCGTCGATGGAAGCTGCACAACAATAAAACAAAAATAAATCAGTCCAGACAGACCAGTCAGAATGGCTGCATGGAGTGATGGCTGGCAGGTGCAGCTAGCAGCACGCGGCTAGCAAGTTGACTGCAAGAGAGCAGGTCACTTTCAGCAACACCCGCCTGAGCCTCGACCACACAACGACCGACCAATCAACAGATAATCTGCCACAAACGGGAGTCAGCTAATGAAAACACTGACGCTATCGCCGGCGCTACATTCGTGCTCGAGTCCCGTAGTCACATGACTGTTTACGATTAATCAGAGAACGTCCAGAACAGCCACATTACTGCCATTACGGTAATCCTGCCAAGGCATTACCGTAATGACAGCAACTTGGCTGTGAAGTGCAACTTGTCAACTTTCAGGAACCGGTGCACGTTTTCGTGTAATTACGGTACTCTGTGAATGTGTCTGAGGGGTAAACTGTCTGATGTCCTCCTGTCCTTTTTCTGGTGTTGTTGTCGTTTGGTGTGTGTGTGTGTGTGTGTGTGTGTGTGTGTGTGTGTGTTCTCCAGGGTCTGGGGGGTTGCTGATGTTCTGCTGTGTCTCACTGGAACCCGTGACAGCTCTAATGTCGCTGTGATTTACACACCGTCGGACAAACAAGCATCATTACGGCAGCCTGTAAACGGGGCCGGGCCCCACCGCTCCCAAAGGGGGGGCCGGAGACAAACAGGGCCCTTATGATGAGGTTCTCCGAGGAGCCGTCAGGACGATCAGAGCGTTTTATTTCACTATCATTTCATTCAAGAGGAGGTAAGAGACAGACAACGGGCCATCTGAGAGAGGCTGTAAAATCCTGACGTCATGAGACGGTTTGAAAGGAACCGGAGGAGACAGGGACGGAACAGGTCAAAGGTCGTCTTTGGTTGGCGTACGACTGAACCCTGGCGTATTTGGGTCAGGACGATCGCAGCATGTTCCATCTTTGGTCAAAAATCACATTTTGGACGGCGAATTTGCTCGACAGCCTCAATGGTCCCTTCTTCTCCTTTCCAACGGATCCATTTGGATCCAAATATTATTGATACGATGCCGAGGAAGAGGGAAGAAAACGCTACAAACTCCAGGTGTACGACACACCAGGTGAGTACACCGACAACAAGCAGCGACTCGTGGTGAAGTGGTTCCTGACACGTCACACAGCCGTGATGTAAAACATGGGCCGAAGCAGTCGTGTGTCTTCTCGTCGAGGCCGAAATGCAAATGCAGCTTTGATCGATACGTAAACGGCCTCGTGTTCATCTTAGGAAGACAAATGGTTCATCAGCGCCAGCGGCGCGTGCACCGGCCGCCATCTAACGACTTTTTTCTTAAAGGTTGTATTTATTAGTATCCATCATCGCTGTCGTCACATCAATTAATGCAGTTGACGGCCGAGGAGTCGTCCCCCGCCCCCGCCCCCACCGTCCCGTCCAGGCAGAAGAACCTCGTCTCCTCCTTGGCATTAAAGGCCTGTCATCCCGGCACGCCGCGGGGCCCCCGGCCGCAGCCCAGCGGTGTCAATTAAATTTGATTGACTGAGTAAAAGAAGCACATAAATAAGCCGAAACAACAGACACAAAAATCTATACGTGACTCCTCCGCCCCGCCTGTCAAATCAACCGCTTGTCTCGTCCGTTTTCTCGCGCCACAGACGTCCACTGTGAGACAACACGTGTGTGTATGTGTGTGTGGGAGGGGGGGTTTAAGGGGGCATGCGCAAACAGACCAACAACAACCGTCTTCACACATCGTGAACCAATTAGCAGCTCTGGAGCCTCCGACGCGGCGCAGAGCCGGAGCCGGGGCCCCTGGGTATCGACTCAAACTGTTGTCCAATAAATGAGGTCTAATTTATCAGTTTAACACACACACACACACCTGAAGACAGGGAGTGGCAGGCTGTGTGTGTGTGTGTGCTAAAACGGACAGCCCCAGTTTTTTGTTGAATGGGTGAAGAGCAAGTGTTGTCCCGTTTGCAAACGATTCAGTCCAGAGAAGGAGTCATTTAGGGGAATGAATCATACTACTGAATCACTGACTGGAAAGATTTGTTCATTTCACAGTTGAGATGAGCGGCAGTGAACCGCCGCAGGTGAGTCGGATTCGTTCGTTCCCTGTGAACGAATCAGCTGACACGAATCAGAGAATGATGCTGACCAAATCTGAGCAGAGGGAGATAAACAGCTGATTCGGTGAACAAATCTTTTGAACAAATCTTTTTACTGAATGGATTCGAGCTCTTTTACCCATGACGAGGAACGTTCGAGAAACCCTGACAAATCCTTCCATCCTCACACTCGCAGCTCTTTGGCTAATTGTCACTCGCCGGGCTCATGTCTCACGTTCCGTCCGATGATGGAGGGGCCCCATTTAGACAAAGCCCACTAGGCTCTGGGGAAACGCCGGCGGTAACGGTCACAGGCCAATTTGACGCGCAAACCCCATAAATCTCACTACATTAAGTGACTGTTTATGACGCTGTGGAAGCACAAAGAAATAAATATACGTCCGGTTATGTATCGTCCATAGAATTAGCAGCAAGCACCATTGCTGTCCATTGCATCCGTTGCTGTCGCCAGGGGCCCAATGTGAGGTGCAGGTGCCCGCCGAGGGACGCTCGTCATGACGGATCGTCAGTGGGAGAAAATGACATTTACTTCATTGAAGTTCAGCGTTTGCAGCCTGTGACTGGTCTAATAAAAGGAACGAATCCATGACTTCTGTAGATTAAAACAAGTGGTGATGAGAGAATTGTTTGATTCATTTATTTATTTAAGTTTCCTAGTATATTTCCAAAATGATGTTAGTGATGATGATGCTCATTTCTACTTTTATAAATCTGTTAATTTTTCAGTGATATTTTCCACATTCTGTTCAGTATTACATCTTTCTACCTGACGTCTTTCCTCTCAGGTTCAATAAAGTTTCTTTCAATGAAACGACCTATAAACTTATTTGAATCTGAGCAGTGCGTCTTAAGATGTTTGTTGCATTGTGGGTAATGAAGTTATTGGGTCATGTGACACCATGTTTCCATCTAAACATGTTTGCATGTGTTTAACACTGAAATAGCATCTGCAGCCACCAGAGGGTGCTAGTGAGGCTTCTTCTGACACCTCTCCACCCCACAGTTCCAGACTCGTCCTCCTCGACGTGAGTCATCACAGGCGGACTGATGCGTGACACAGACAATGGAGCCGGTGGACTTTTGTCTGCATAGATACGAGATAAAAGCCGTCCAGACACCAAACAGGTTGAGTGGAGTCGTGGTGGTGAAGGAGCATTACTGGGCCGCCGTAGGACCATGAAAGAACCATGAAAGAAGCAGCAGACGTCACACGGGGGGGGTCAGGTCTCAGCGTTTATGATCCAACTGTGTCATACAAAGTGTACAAAAGCCTGTTTGTCAGCGTTCACCTGGTCGAAGGCGCCGCCACGCCTCCTCGTCTCAAACATCTCACTAACGTCTACTTCAGGTACTTCATGCTGCATAGATAGAAAAAAACCAACAACAAAGGAGGAATAGGAAAGAAAACACTTAAATATCTATATACAGTTGGTTTTAAAAAGATCGGCTGTGCATGATTAGACGGGTTTAGAACATACATGTGTGTGAACATAAATACTTTTCATCTTCAGAAGACGAAGTGCAGGAAGATTCAACGACACGTTTGCTTCAGAGGACGAACACAACAGATCAACGGTTGTCGTCAATCTCTGCGTTCCTTCCCCACTGACGACAAAGACTCATTACCGTCATGACAGCGACTCGGCTTCTCGCCTTTCAGGAACCGTCGGACGTTTTCTGATGGCACAAGTTGTCGTGTAATTACGGTAGTCTGCAGCACGCTAGCATGAACCGTCTGAGTTGTGGGGTTCAAGCACAGACGTTCGCCCTCGACCCCCGACATCAGAACGCCTTGGACTACCGTAATGACCGTACTGACCCGACCATCAGATAACGCCCAACGGTTCCTGAGAGTTGACAAGTGTCACTTGGTTCCTCCACCTGGTGTGAAGAAGGAGCTAGAGGGAGAAAACCAAAGTTGCTGTCATTACGGTAAAGGTAACTCTCCTCCTCTCCTTCTAGCTCCTTCTCCACCAGGTAGAGGAGCCCAGGGAGGTTTTGACCCTGGCCCCTCCCCCTTCCCGTCACACGTTACTGCTCCTCATCTTTCCTTTCCTTTCTGAGCTGCCTCTGCTCTCTGACTTCCTGCCAGGTGAGTTGGGACCCGACTGGCCGTTGTTGTTGTTGTTGTTGTTGTTGTTGTTATGGTTGTTGTTTCCACTCAGCGTCTCCATGATGGAGCGGAAGGCCCCAAACGGTCGCTTGCACTCAGAGCTTCCTGTGGGAGTCCTCTCCTTGCCGTGGGGCCCTCTGGGGGGCTCCGCCTCGGGGCCTGAGCTCCTGTGGACGTGCTCGTCGAACGTGACCCTCAGTTTGAGGTTCTGGGACGTCTTCCTGCGTGAGGACGGTGACTTCAGGGCGCTTTTGGGGCTGGTGGCCGCCTTCTGTCCGCTGTCGTCGGCCGAGGCGTCTGGCGGTTTTCCGTCGGCGGCGTCGGGGTCGCTGGAGGTCAGGGAAGGTTCGTACACGGCGCCGTCCGCCGACTTCGAGCCGCTGGCGGAAAACGCCAGCTTCCGCTCCGCCGAGGACGGGAGATGCTTCCTCATCATCAGCTGGAGGTGGTTGGTCGCTGGCTCCTCCTCCGTGATTGGCAGGTGGGACGGCCTATCGGGTCGCAGCGTGTTAGGGGGCGGGGCTCCTGGAGGTTTGCCCTCCTCCGGCGGGTACCCGTCCGAGTCGGATTCGCTCAGGGAGCGCTGCATGATCTGCTTCAGTCGGGCCAGCTTGAGTTCCCTCCTCTCCACCAATCCGGGCCTGCGTGCCCCTGTGGCCCCGCCCCCATCTCTGCTCAGAGGGAGTCTGTCCCTGGGACACGGCGCGTCCGACGAGTCTTTGCCCAGCAGCTGCCGCAGCACCGAATCCGGGCCCGCTCCACCTTGGCGAACCAGCCAGGGCCCGTCGCCGGGCGTCCCCTCGGCCGTCAGCATCATCTCTGGCCACGCCTCCCCCGAGGGCTGATGGGAGCTGGAGTCCAGAGGAGACGTCGTTAGTCCCTTTACTGTCCCACAGGCTGGAGTTATGCTTCTGCCCTGACCTGACGGGAACCCTACGTCCCTCCTCGGCGGCGACAGTCAGAGGCAGAAACATAAATCAGACTCCTCCTGCGGTCACGACACACCGTGTGTAGAAAGACCGACGTCTGTTCGTCACGAGTCCACATGTGGTGTTTTACTTTGGAAACCGATCGGCGCCGGCATTCGGTGCTTTACTTTGAAAACCGACTGGATGTGCTGTGTTGTGTTGTGGCTGCTGGTCACCTGGGCGATCTGCACGGCGTCCCCTCGGCCTTGTTGGGGTCCATCAGCCGCTGCAGCTGCTTCTGTAGGGTCATCTTGTCCAGCGCCTGTCTGCTCGACAACACACACCGTCAGACCGACGCCACGCACCACGGTGCTGGAGGACAAACGCTACACTCACTCGCTCAGCTGTTTGG
This sequence comes from Aeoliscus strigatus, assembly GCA_901007665.1. NCBI lineage: Eukaryota > Metazoa > Chordata > Actinopteri > Syngnathiformes > Centriscidae > Aeoliscus > Aeoliscus strigatus. The sequence continues at coordinate 46,470 of CAAKHB010006006.1, read as the reverse complement.
TGAGTTTGACCACCTGCGACGCCAGCGACATGCACGTTTCCACGACAACCAGATATCGGGCGCAGGTGGTGTGTCCCTGCCGCTCGGCGCTCTGTGACGGTCGCTCCCCCTGTTGGTTGTGGACCGTCACGTTGGAGCCGTACTCCACCAGGGTCTGGACACACAGACAGCTGACGTGACGACTTCTAGAAGACAATGCTACGACACGCTGATGAATCCTTTCACAACATTAGCTAGAAATGCTACGCTAACAGAACCACGGAGAAACACCCAGGTGTGACTAGAGGACCCGGGTTCTCTGGTGGGTTTGTTGTGCTGCTCCGCTTTACGGCACGTCGCTACGCTACCGTTCTGTTGCTAGGGGACGCACGTGGACTTAACGGCAGACGAACAGCACGACGTCACGTTATCAACCTCATCCACTCAGAGTCAGAGGAGGACAAACGTCCGCTCAAAGCGGAGGTAACAAGGGAGAGAGAAGTGGTTAAGATGTTGTTGCCATAGAAACAAACCCCAGTTTGCCTGCCAGAAAAGAACACCACCAGTTTCCTCTATGTTTGGTCAAAAGGCGAAAATCTTCAGAACACACAGAAGAGTTTGACGTGCCGTCGGCGTACCTGGATGCAGGTGAGGTGTCCGTACTGGGCGGCCACGTGAACGGCTGTGTTCCCGTTCTGGTCGACCTCGTCCAGGGAGATGGCCTGTTCCTGCATGAACTGCAGCAGCCACAGCAGGACCTTCTCCTGAGTCAGAGAGCACCAGTGGGACATGTCAGACCGTCACTGCCTCACAGCCCCCGACCCCTGCCACCTGAGCTTCAGATGTTAGCATGCTAACACTTGATGCCAACTGCTCTCACAGCAGGTACGTCAGCAGGGGACGGTGACGGTGACTGGTGTGTGTGTGTGTGTTACCTGTCCATAGCGAGCAGCGTAGTGGATCAAACTGGGATGTTCTCTGGTGCAGCTGAGCTCCGCTATGGCCTCAGTCTCACTCACCATCCACCGCACACACTCCAGATGACCGTTCTGAAACACACACACACACACACACACACTTGGTGATAAACTGACTTCAAAAACTTGAAAACATGATTTTTGTTTGACATCCTTCTTTTCAGGACTTTCAGTGAACCTGCTTTCTGGCCCCCGCCCCAGGTGTCGTCTTGTTAATCTGAGTGAGGAAACAAGCAGCCCGGTGATAAGCGCCAATCAGAAGGAGGCACACAGCTGCCAAGCTTGTCTCCATGTAACACACTTCCTGTCCAGCAGACAAAACACGACCAGCTCCATTTTTCTGCCGCTGGGCCGCGATTTTAACTTCCTGACACTGATTTTATCTCAACCTCCGTCAGAGAGAGCTGACGAGCTCCCTGGGCAGTGGACACGTCCACCAACACACCAACCTAGACCTGTCTCAGTGTCCTAGTCCCGTCAAGGACACTGAGTCAGGAACGGATGGAGTTGGACAGGTCAGTGGGCGCCGCGGTGGAGCAGTGGTTAGCGCCTCTCACCGGGTTCCCCAGCTCCTCCCACATCCAGAAGCATGGCAGGTTCACTGGCAACACTAAATTGATTTAGGTGTGAATGTGAGCGTGAATGGTTGTCCGACTGCATTTTTATTAAGCAGATTTTGAAAATTACAAATAAATACTGTAAGAGGACCAAAACTACAGTATGTAGATTGCTGTGACATGTTACAGCTGTTTGAGATTTGACCACTAGGTGTCACTGTTGACCCAGTCCACCGACGTTTGGGTCAAACCTGAGCAGCTTTAGATTACAGGTCGTCTCCAACCCCTCCGTCTGCGTCTCACTTCCCCTTACTGATCGGTTTACGCGTCATACTGGCCGATGTCCGGCTCATGCTCATGCACACACACACACACACACACGCTGACCTTCACCCCCAGGCCGGCGGGTGTGAGCTGCTGGGCGTTGCGCTCGTTGAGGCCGTCCTCCCCCATCAGAGAGGTGAGGTGCTGCAGGCAATCGGCGTGCCCCTGAGAGGCCGACACGTGCAGCAGGTTGTTCCCGTCCGCGTCTCGGATCAGCTCCAGGTTATCAGCTGCCAGGTGAGGCTGAGGAGGGAGGAGCAGTTACTGTCGGGGGTGTCAACATGCTGGAACGTCCAGTCCAGACCAAAGAGTCAACGGGTTCAGATCCAGGAGTTGCTTCTTCTGGATCAACTTTGGTAAAAAGTGACTTTGTTCATTGTCACATTGTACAGAAATCAAACCCAGCGTCTTTAATGTTTCAGTTTTCACCAAAGCTGCTTTCAGGAAGGAACACGTTACCATGACAACAACCAGGCGAGCAGCCTCACCAGCAGGGAGATCTGTCCTTCTCTGACAATGTTGATGATGTTCTGGTTCTTCTTGGTCTCCTCGTCCACCTCCACGGCCCTCGGCCCCCCTCCTCCTGACCCTGGGGCCCAGGGCTTGGAGCCCTCCAGCCTGCTGGCGCTGCACCCCGGCAGGGAGAACATCAGCCCGGAGCCCCCTGGTGGCTCTACGCCGGCTCTCTGGCTCTGGGTGTCTGGGTAGACGCGCGCTGACAGCAGTTTGTCTGGGTCAAGTCCATGAAATTCACTTCAGTAACGTGTAGTATGCAGAGGACACCGAAGCAGGAAGTAGACAAGGTGTCTGACCTGCATCAGAGAACGACGACAGAGACGAGGAGCCGCTGAGGAGGCCTGAAGGGAGCAGCTCCGGCTGGTAGCCTCCTCCAGCCGGGGAGCGGTGGAGGTGGTGGAGGTCTGGATCCATCGACTTGGACTTCCTCAGGTCTGACCACTTCACCGGAGACAGAACACAGTACTGTCAAGAAACAACAGGAACACGTCAGAGGTCAGAGGTCCGTTCCAGAGATGACTGACTCAATGAACATGAGGCTCTTTGGTCTGTTCAACTTCTGACCTGAGTCTGCGAGCTGCTGCCCCCCAGGCTCAGAGCCTCGCTGTGGGTCAAAGCAGAGCTCTTCAGGCCTCCTCCGCGGTTCCTCTCCAACGTGCCCCCGCCCAGGTTGCTCCCCGTCACGGAGCGCTTGTCGTGGGGGACGCGGGGCAGTGTGGACATCTGCTGGCTGGACTTGATGTAAGGCACGTCCAGGATCTCATCCATGTCCAGGTCATAGTGCTCCAGCTCCCCAAGCAGAGCCTGGGGGTTGCAGTCGGGGCCATCGGCCTTCACCCCCGACCCGTCGCAGGGCGTGGAGGCGCCGGTGGGTTTGTCCGAGCCGTGATCCTCCTTACCGGCCTCCCCCGCCTCCCCCGGGCCCTTCCCGTCCGAGTCAGGTTCGGTGGTCTCAGGCTGGTGTTTGAGAGGAGAGACCCTCTTCACGGGGCGGAACTTACTGTGGACCTCTGGCAGCCCGTTGGCTTTGTGCCCCCCTCCGCCATGGCACGAAACACTGCGACTCCAGTTGATGGCCGGCGCTGGGGGAGGAGCACATGGCACCAGGTGAGGGTGACCAGTTTGAAAAGGGGCAAGTCATGGGTGTCATCCAGTGCCACTCACCGGGTCTGTCGTCAGTCTGACCGTCGCTCCTCCTGGACAATTCGGGGATGTTCTTCAGAGACGTGACCGAATACTACGACGACAGACAAACGTCAGGACGACAGAGACGTTACGTGTTTGACAGGAGTCTGTTCTAGAAACACACCAATCACACCGTTTGAGATCGTCTTCTGAACGGAACATGGAGAAAACATCCACCGGTTCCTCAAAGTCCACAAAATGTTGGTCTAATGATGGTCATCCAGTAATCCAGTGAGTCATTACCGAAATGACAGTTACTTGGCTGTGATGTTCAGGAACTGATGGATGTTTTCTCCTTCTTCACACCAGCTAGAGGAACCGACTGACATCAACTATTCAGCGTGCATGTGTCGGGAGCAATACCGTCATGTTAAAGGAGTAAATGTCACTATTTAACACATTTTTCGTGTCAAAGCTGAGAACATTCACAAATCACGACATCATGGCTGTTCCCACCCCACTCCGGTTGACAACGTCGGGAATGGAAAGGACGTCCCTTTGTCTGTGGACATCCGATCAGAGGACGTCCCTCTGTCTGGGGACGTCCAATCAGAGGACGTCCCTCTGTCTGTAGACACCGATCAGAGGACGTCCCTCTGTCTGCGGACATCCAATCAGAGGACGTCCCTCTGTCTGTAGACACCGATCAGAGGACGTCCCTCTGTCTGCGGACATCCAATCAGAGGACGAACCTGTTTGTTATTTATTCATTTCACCTTCAACCGGTCACTGTTTCAATCAAACTACTTGTGACATGTCATGTTTGTCTTCGACGTTGACTGAACGTTGCAGAAAAATATTGAGATATATCGTACATCACTGTTCATCCTAAAGAGATAAGACCTTTGGTCCATGTCCTACTCACCACTGAATCATCGGAGAAGTCAATCTCATCCAGGTCCAGGTACTCAGGAGCCTCCATCTTCACACAACATCATCAGCCTCTCACACAGCTGCAGACAAACACAAACACAGGTAGGTCAACTAGGTAAACAACAGTCACGTGACCACGAGGTCGGCGGTTCCTTCTGCAAACCAGCAGGAATCCTACAGCCATGTTCAAGTCGTCGTTTGTAACTAACTCGTCACTGACGTCATAGAAGAGGACCAGGACGTTTGTGGTAGACGTCAGGGGACTGAATCAACATACAACTGGTGAACAACAGATCCTGTCTGCTCCCACTGTCCACTGCTGGACCGAAGGAGGAGGATGACGAGTCCTCTCTAGTCACTGACGAGTCCTCTCTAATCACTGACTAGTTCTCTATGGACAGTGACTCGTTCCTTCAGGTCACTGACTATTTCTCTCTAGTCACTGACTAGTTCCTTCAGGTCAGTGACTCGTTCCTTCATGTCACTGACTAGTTCTCTCCGGTCACTGACTAGTTCCTTCATGTCACTGACTAGTTCTCTCCGGTCACCGACTAGTTCCTTCAGGTCACTGACTAGTTCTCTCTAGTCACTGACTAGTTCCTTCATGTCAGTGACTCGTTCCTTCAGGTCAGTGGCTCGTTCCTTCAGGTCACTGACTCGTTCCTTCAGGTCACTGACTCGTTGCATCAGGTCACTGACTCGTTCCTTCAGGTCACTGACTCGTCCCTACATGTCACTGACTCGTCCCTTCATGTCACTCACTCGTCCCTTCAGGTCAGTGACTCGTTCCATCAGGTCAGTGACTCATCCCTTCAGGTCAGTGATTTGTTCCTTCAGGTCAGTGACTGGTCCCTTCATGTCAGTGACTCGTTCCTTCAGGTCAGGACTTGTTGCATAAGGTCAGGACTTGTTGCATAAGGTCACTGACTAGTTCTCTCAGGTCACTGACTAGTTCTCTCAGGTCACTGACTCGTCCCTTCAGGTCACTGACTCGTCCCTTCAGGTCACTGACTCGTCCCTTCAGGTCAGTGACTCGTTCCATCAGGTCAGTGACTCGTTCCATCAGGTCAGTGACTCGTTCCTTCAGGTCAGGACTTGTTGCATAAGGTCACTGACTAGTTCTCTCAGGTCGGTGGCTTGTCCCTTCATGTCACTGACTAGTTTCCCCATGTGAGTCCATCACTGACTGGGTGACTCGTGATGACTCGTCTCAGTCTAGTGGGTCTAGTCCCAGAGCTGCGGCGCTCAGTGCAGCTGTTTGCAGCGACCGCAGATCTAAACCGGGAAAAATGAAACTGTCTGATTGCAGCTTTGACAAGCAGTTACCGTCCCTGATAACAAGAGTCCAGACTGAAAACATCCAAAACAAGAGGGACGTCCAAGTCCTACAGGACAAAACTATGGTCCACAACAACACACCGCACAGTTCTAACACATTCTAGCACTTTCTAACACATTATAGTCCTTGTTTTCCTCCGAGGAAAAGAGAAAGTCTCATTTCCTGAGCGGGTTAGCAGAGTCCAACATTTGGAAAACAATTCCAGAAGATTGAGAGAACATGTGACTGGACGTCAATGAGAAACGGTCGATCTGTCGACTGGCGGCTGGTTAACAAGTTGAAAACGGAGCTGCAACAAATGCAAACCAGCGACGACACGTGTTTGTCAGGGAGACGGAGATCAAGCAGACTGTGACCTGGTTCCGGTGTGAAGGACACACAGACCTGACCGTTGAATTCCATTTCATTTCTCCTCTGGTTCAACTGTCACTTTATGACCCAGTAAAAGTCCTTCATCTCCAGACGCTCCATCAGAGGACCGACTGAAAACATCACAGCAGCTGAGGAAAGACGAACAAACCTTCCAAATGTGGACAAGAACAATGAGGTGTTCTCTGCACTTCATTCAAATCTGTTGAGAGGTTTTAACAGACAGGTCATATGATCGTTTCATTATTCTATTGTACTTCATGTCAGTTGATATTAAACAGGATTAGTTACTGGAACTAAAGGAGGACACATAAGAATGAATTACGTTTCATAGAGATTTGCAATAACAGCAATAATAATAACAATAAATGTTGAGATTTTTTTCTTTCTAAACACACACTCTGTAAAGACAAATGTTTTCAGCTTCATGGGTATTTTTTAAATGTTCTTATAGTTTAACTAATAAAAAAATGAGTGTTATGACTTTCTTCAAAAAAAACAACGTAAAAACACCACCAACAGTTCGAGAGCGCTGTTGATAATTTCCCCACGTTAACAAGTTTTGTATTCGTGTAAACGCCATCAAGAACGGTGGCCGAGGCCACTAAAGCCGGAATATCTGTTGTCCGGATTAAAAACCGAGTGTGAAGTGATTTAAATCAGCTCGTCTCCATCCTCGTTGACAGCTAATTTAATCCTCCGATAGCTGCTGCTCATGTAGCAGGACGAGGCTAATTAGCTAAACTAGCTGGCTAATCTGCATCCAGGGATGCTAATGGGAGAAGCTAACGGATTAGCGCCAGGGGAAAATGAACGGAGAGCACCCGAGCCGGATTAGCGGATATTTTCTCCCGGTGAAATGATCAGTATGAAGACACGACACCTTATGAAAGTGGGTCAGACCGGCCGTCTTGGTGAGCTAGCCGAGCCGCTAGCTGGAGCCTGGATCCAGCTGTTTTTTTCCTCTGTCGCCTCGATGTCCTGAGCAGCACAAAGACTTTGACATATGGAGCCGGAGGGAAGGGGGCGACAGGAGGACTCACTCTGTCCACACACAGGAGGCGCTTCTTCGGCCACAAACACACCGGGAGCTGACGTTCATCGCGGGAAACTGGACTCAAATCGTTATTTCCGTTTTTTTTTTTTTTTTGAGAAGAAATACGTTTAATTTTCATGCCTGTTTCATGCCTGTTTAATCAATGACCCGAGAATAACACATTAAAACGCCCCGTTCTGTGACTCAAACCTGGCTTCAGTGCAGTAGTAGATCAATGGACGTGTATCACCTAGCACCTGTGGGGGAATAAATGCTGTAAAATGTCAGGTTTCCTCACGACCTGGGCTCTGTGGGTGTTTATTTCAAGATTACAGGCTAAAGTCTTCGGTCGAGCTGCAGGTAGGAAAGGGCAGAGTTTGTTACAGAGACGATCTTTGAGAAAGCGATCCGTTATTCTTAGAATAAAAAACTACAAAACAAAACGACATCCGGAAGTTTTACTTCTGATCGTAACATGCAAATATGATAAAAATAAACATAATAAATCTCTGGATTAATAATATAATATAATATAATATAATATAATATAATATAATATAATATAATATAATATAATATAATATAATATAATATAATATAATATAATATAATATAATATAATGATAACATATTATTATCATATAATAATAAAACAGTAATATTTATTACCTGCCCCCATCGTAGATGGCTGTCGTTATATACTTCTCTGTTACACTTTGTCTGGAACCTTTTGGTTTCACTGCCTTTGCTCTGATTCACACTCACACAGTGACTCTTTTATAATGACGCTCAGAGACATTAGAGTTGGAGAGTGTTCTCCGTCTGTCAGAAGGCATCAGAACCAGAGCATCCGCAGCTCATCATCTGTCAGTGGCGCAGAACAACATGGATCTGCAGTCCAGTCCAGATCTGGGATGAACAGAACTTGGCCCTGGACATAAATGTGCTGTGTGTTAACCAACAAAGTTAGTTTTTACTTTGATTCATGAATTCCTGCACAGAAATCGAAGAAGTGAAGAATAACGTGTTCATCTGCTCCTCCAAACTCACTGACATCATCCATTCACTTACATAAGCATCCGTGTGCTGGGGAGGGAAACCACACATGTGACTATAAATGAACTGTGTGTTTCCATAATAACAGCCTGTAAACTCATCCAGAGCCTCTGTGGGACTCTGCGGTTTCACATCCAGCAGCTCATTTTACACCCAACAGCGCCACCTGCCTGTGAGCCTCTCATGAGACTGGAAATAGACACACACTCGGTCATTACTTTGTATTTCATTTAAACACAAACGATTTCTTTGCACAACTGCTGATCTGTTGATCGAATGAACAGCTCAAACTGAATCTCTCCAATCACTCAGAACAGAAAACCCTTTTTTTGCTCCTGCTTGAAGGAGGCAAAGATGAAACACTCACACAATGAAACAACAAGTTTTCACACTTTATATTAATGATATGATGCACAGAGTTGATGTAAAGAGACGCTACAGGTGAGCGACCACACAGCAGACGCGTTCCCAGATTCATCCTCAAAGGTTAAAGGTTATATATATCACATGTTCTATGAAGGACGTCTAGAAGAAGAGTAGGAAATAGAAAATAACATCATGAAAGACGTAATCATTTTCAGCCCCACCTCCAATTTTCTTTGGCGTTTTCATTAAAAAAAAACTGAATCTGGAAAGTACAACTTTGCTTCCCTCAAAGGTTGAAATTCAACAAGTTTTTATGAAGATAAAGTACATTTACATACATTAGTGAGATCAAATAAATCATTTCCCTCCTTTTGTGCTTGAAGTAATAATTTTACATGCTTTTCAAACTCCTGAGAATGCCTTAAAACATCGACTCGGACCTCTGACCTCAGTCCCAGGTGGAGTTCACTAGTTTGACTTAACGTCGCATCTGCGCATCTGTTTCCTCCTTCTGGCTCAGATTGCAGAAAGGATCTCAGTGGCTGAAACAAACAAACAAACAAACAAACAAACAAACAAATCAGCCTCAGAAAGGATTGTGATTAAAATCACCTTTTTGTGTTTTGTTAACTAATCCCTTCATTGTGCCTGGCAGGTCGGACAAGCTAAGCCCCGCCCACTCACTGCATTCATCCCTGACGGGTTAAAAGCTGTGACATTATTTGCCTCGGAAACATTTGAAGTAGCAGACCTCTCCCCTCTGGAGTCTCCTGTTAGTGGAGACCACGGCGGTCCAGAAAAACCTGAGCCCTTAGCACAGGAGAGGCTGCTTTAAGGGGGCGGAGCCAAGAGGACAGCTGGTGACCGTCTAAACCACAGATAAGCTAGCAGCTGCAGCTGACAGCAGATTTCAGTCTGCAGGGGGCGCCGCTGTGGGTCTGAACTGTACTTTGGTTTCCTTAATGTCTGTGACAGCAGCTCACAAACAAACGTCCCGTTGGCGCTGTTGGAGCTGTCAATCAAACAGATACATCAACATTATCCACCACACACATATCGTCGTCATCACGTAGACTTTGGGCTTCAGAATCAGATGTGTTTGGGAGCAGTTAGCGTGCTCAAATATTTGTGTGATAAAAAGTGTGACGACACACTCTGACTACACAAACTGCCACTGACGCATCCGCACTCGCATACTTTGGAGTACCGTAAGTACACTACTATTTGCGCTATCAGAAAACATGGAACGGTCACCGGAAGCTGAGAGGTTGTACTCATTTCCCCACCCTGGTGTGAAGAAGGAGCTCGGAGAAGGAGAGAATGTCAATGAGTTCCACATTACTGTAATTACGGTAATCCCATTTGCTCTTGCTCTGATGCCAGAAGCCAGACAGTCATTAACCGTAATTACGGTCGTCCAAAGTATGCTAAAGTATCGTCAGTGACAGCGCTGCTTACGATGTGGTGGTGCATCCAGACACGTGAGCGGCGGTGCCGGTGTACTGGACGTCACAGCGAGCAACGTTGTTGTTGAAGTTGGACTCTGCGACCTGCTGCTTTGGGTTCACCGTCACCTGAGTGTAACGAGAGGTCAAAGGTCAAAAGCTTAGCTTCCACGTCTCCGCATCTTGTGCTGAGGACGCAGATAGAATTTTTAGATTTTTGAATCCTCAGAAACCTTCAGTGTGTACTTTCCCGGGGAGACGTCGGTGATGTCGATCCACTGACAGTCGATGTCAGCGTTGTAGGTGTCATAGCAACCTGGACTCAAACCCTGAACACACACAGGAAAAGAGAGAGTGACCACCAGCGTGACCAGAGCCAAGACTCTTCTGAGCGAGCGACACGTGCCTGTGTGTGCGACGTGCAGGCGAAGCGGCGGTAGTATCCGGCGTCACAGGACGTGTCCTCCAGACAGAAACTGGCCTTGTGGCCCTCGGCCACTGGTTTCTGCGTGTCCGCGTCCAGCAGCTCGTACAGGCTAAAGTCGTCCATGCTGTGGAAGTGACTGAGCAGCAGCAGCGTCACACGTCAGCGTATGTGGAGGCGGGGTTAAGACAGGGTCAGCCAATCAGGTTGGTAGACTAACAACAACAACGGTGGACAACTGGGGGGAGGGAACATGGGCCGTGGGCCATCAATCTAACGTCTGCAGAGATTCCTTCAAACTGCCACCAGAAAGTTGACAAGTTGCACTTCACTGCCAAGTTGCTTTCATTACGGTAATGACTCGCCAGCTTCCAGCAACAGAGGGAATTGGATTACCGTAATGACAGCAACATGGCTCTTGTCAACGTTCTCCTTCTTCAGACCAGGTAGAAGGAACCGACTGACACTTCTCAGCTTCAAGTACACGTTTTTCAGCGCAAATACTCGTGCAATTACAGTACTCCAAAATATGCTCGTCCAAATGTAGCGTCAGGGTAGGAGTTAAAGGGTTCAATATGTTTTTGAGCTCAGTCGGAGCGTCTGCAGAGTCTGAGTTCAGAATCCAAGATGGCGTCAGGAGCTCAGTGTTCAAAGTCATTTGGTATCACTTGGGTCTTCTGTTTCTAGTTCACACAACTGTTTCATTTGTTGTCTGTGGGAATACCAGTTACAAACTCAAACAACCGAAACAATCTGAACGCACCAGAACAGACAGTGTCTTTGACGTAGCATCTACCTGTGACAGCTGTGCCACTGCCAGGAGTATCGTGGTTTACTGGGCAGGAAGTCGGCGGTTCCCTGGTTCTTCACCCTCTGAGGGAACCGCAGCAGAACCCGAGTGTCGTAGTCATGAGCGTACCTGGAAGAACTGTGGAGGAGAGAGGAGAGGAGAGGAGACAAGGGGAAACGTCTTGAGGTGGTGAATCAGTGAATATCACTCACAGTAGTGTGTGTTCGTGTGTGTGTGTGTGTGTGTGTGTGTTTACTCAAACGTGTGGACGTTCACAGTCATTTTCCCTCTGTTTGTTTCAATGGACCAACAATTGAACCCTTTAACACCGTCGGTATCGCTGCCGATACATTCACTGTAGTATACTTCAGAGTACCGTAATTACATGAATATTTGCACAGAAAACATATGACGGTTCCTCAAAGCTGAGAAGTGTCACTTCTACCTCGATCTGTTGTGAAGAAGGAGGAAACGTCCATCGGTTCCTTAACTATCAGGAACCATTGGACATTTCCTGATAGCATAAATAGTTGTGTAATTACGGTACTCCAGCGTATGGTGGTGTGAATGTCGGCAGCGACCGGTGTTAAAGGGCTCATATACTCGTCTCCTGGGGGATGAAGACGAAGTACCATATCTGATCTTGTCCAGTTTCATCCCACATCGGTCCAGTCTCTGAGCTGCTGCTCTGATTGGCCGATGTGTTGGAGGGACGAACAGAAGTTGACGCGTTCGTGTTCTGACAGGACTTACGAGGCGAGGCAGTTCTCCTCGGCAGCGCAGCGGAGGCTGTACATGGGCAGTCTTTGGACGTAGGTGCCGACCTGGATGTAATATGTGTCTGGGACCAGATCAGGGAGACCTAGAGGCCGGACAAACACACATTCATCTGTGAAGGTTCTCAGCAGTGACGTTCAGTCAGGGGAGGCTGGTGAGGCCGTGACTCCTCATGGAAAGAGCAAAAAATGAATTCAATGGTCGTATTTATCCAGTGATTTGTGCTGGATTGTTATTTTCCATTAAACTTCACCAACGTTAGATGATTTTTTCACAGAATTTTCACATTTCCTGTTGAAACTCTGAGCAGTGACGTGTGTTGGGTCTCCAGACGTCAGTTCCTCACCGGGGATTGACAGTGACTGCTGGCTGCTGGCAGGAGACCGACTGAAGTCTCTGGATGTCGCTGGTAAAATGTCCAAAGACTATATATGTATATGAACTATATTTACATAGTTTATCTGATGTGCACAATGTACAGTGTTTTTGTCAACAACAGTGTGTGTGTGTGTGTGTGTGTGTGTGTGTGTGTGTGTGTGTGTATCGATTGTCAAACGCCTGTGAAGAGACACGAGGTGAGACAGCAGTTCTCCTCCTCATGCTAGGGGGCAGTAGTGAGTCCAGGGATCCTTCTAGACAGTTCTCCGATCTACAGTCAGTGAGTCCAGTCAGCATCTGTTTGTTTTTACTGTACAAATGGAGGATTACACATCTAAACTCAACCGTAAACAACCACTAACCGCTGACAATCAGACGTGTTTGTCATGTGACTGGTTCATGTCAGTGGACCAGACATGAACCTCAGCACACGTCACTGGTTCTCAGTGATCCAGGACCTGGTGTCTTTAACCATAAACCCCTGATGGTACCGCTGTGATACATTTGCACTCGCATACTTCGGAGTACTGTGAGTACGTGACTATTTGCAGAATTTTCAGAAAATGTCAAAGGGTTCCTGAAAGCTGAGAAGTGTCACTGGCTCCTCTGGTGTGAAGAAGGAGAAAACGTCCATTGGTTCCTGATAGTTTAGAAGTTGCCCTTCACAGACAAGCTGCTGTCATTACGGTAATGACTCGCCGCCTTCTGGCAACAGAGCACATAGAATTACTCAACTTCCAGAAACCAATGGAGGTTTTCTCCTTCTTGTCGTTCCTTTTTCACACCAGCTGGAGGAACAGAACACTTGATTGGACATTGTCCAACGGCTCTGAGAAGGAGAAATCGCTGAGTATGCGAGTGCGGATGTAGCAACGGGGACACTGTTTGTGTTAAAGGGTTCATTTATCGATAACAGGATATGTTGTTTGCTTGAAGATGTGTCGGATGAGTGGCGGGACAAATTCACTTGTCAATGTTCATCTGTCTCTGGTCTTTGAAGGAGTTTGTCACGTCAGCTGACATGATGGACGACAAGAAGTATTTTGTTTGTGGTAAGAAAAAAAAATACTTCCTCTCATATCCACCGGCAGGCGCTGAACTCTGCTGCCCCCCCCTGGCCTGGAGGCTCACACCAGACTAAGAACTCACCTTACTTGAGACTTGTTTTAGTTTTTTTTTTTTAGAAGGTGACAGCTTAGACACACGCTGCCACATTCTTCTAAATCACTACTTTTTATTGTATTTTCCTGATTTTTACTCGGTCCATGGCAGATTTCTCAGTCTATACGATGTTGTACACTTTATACATTAGTACAGCCTTACTCCAAAATGGATTTTGCCTCAAATTTACACACAATATCCCATAATGACGAAGTTTGGGGTTTTTTTAGAAATAAATTAAATAAGAAATCACATGTCAGCAACACCTTTCCAAATAATGTTCACTGCTTCTCATATGCTCATTGTCTGTGTCCCATGGAGGGGGGTCCCTCTTTCTGTGGTCCTCCCTGAGGTTTCTGCATCTTCTTCACCTGTTATAATGTTTTTTTGGGCAGTTTTTCCTCACCCCGATTGAGGGTTGAGGGTTTAGGACAGAGGGTGTGGCAATGTGCAATTGTGATGTTGGTCTATAGAAATAAAGTTGAAGTGACCTGAACGTCGATCAACTGGATTCACCTCAGGTGGACTCCAGTTTAAGGATCAGTGGAAACTAATGATATAAGAATACGTGTATGGGATTTCAAAATATATAGAAGCAACAACTTGGGGGTTTGTAGAGGTGAAATGTCCTCAGTAATGTTTACTACAGTTTCATATGATTATATTTTGACGTATTGCTACTACTACTACTGGTGATTTGATGTATTTTTAGTCGTATTTTGTGTCTTACACCTTTTAATTCCCGTAGATCACCTTAGGATCATCACGTTTTTCTTTGAGCTGAGTACATTTTGCTGCTGGTGCTCTGGTAGTAGAGCCCTCAGCAGGCCCTGGACTCCTTTGACTGACTGTGACTACGTTCGTGACGGTCCGGTCTCCTCACCGTTCTGGTGGTAGCCGGTCCCGTAGCCGTGCCGGTGGCGCGTCCTGGCTCTGGGTCTGTAGTAGGAGTTGTAGTAGTTGTAGTACGGGTAGTAGTTGGAGGCCTTGTAGGGGTTGTACGGGTCGTCTCCAGCCATCGCGTCCTCCCGTCGGACACCGGGTGGCTGCGGCTCACGCGTCAACGTCGTGCGTAATTGCGCGGCGCCGCTGGCTGCGGGGACGCGCGGAGGGACCCTGCGCGAGGTGTCGTTCCCGCCGCTGAGGACGTGCACCGGGCTGCCGTGGCGTGTGGGTCTCCTGCCGGACGGCCGGTACAGAGCTCCACGGCTCGCGATGCTGAAAACCTGCCCGTTATGTTGCCATGTCAACCCGCGCCGGAGCGCGTCATCGTCATCATCTTCACCGGCGGCGGCGGCGGCGTCCTGAGCGGGAACCGCGTCCAGAAACCCACAAAGGAAACACACATGAGCCCACGACAGAAACAAGGAGTCCACAGAGAGTTCCTTCATGGTCGGACGAGAAGGTTCCTCCTCCACTCACAGATGGTCGGAAGTGTCTCAGCTGTCGGGATGGAGGGAGGAGAGAGGGATGGAGAGAGAAGAGGGAGGAGGGTGGGATGGAGGGAGAATGGAGGGAGGGAGGGATGGAGAGAGAAGAGGGAGGAGGATGGGATGGAGGGAGAATGGAGGGAGGGAGGGATGGAGACAAGAAGGGAGAGATAGAGAGAGAGAAGGCGGGTTGGAGAGAGAACAGA
>CAAKHB010006006.1:10997-24323 GCA_901007665.1 Aeoliscus strigatus | reverse complement strand
GACCCTCAGTGCAAGCAGCCACAGAGCAGATCCCGACACCTTATACTTTTTATACCTTTACGACTTTTACTGCTTCGTCAGAGAGAAGCGGCGGGTATTTCTGTCAACACTCTCCAGGAATCTGCACTTTCCATCAGTTCAGTTCAGTTCAGTTTTATTTGTTCAGCCCAACATCACAGTTACAATTGTGTTGATGGACTTCAAAGTCCGTACAATACTACACCTCTGACCTTTGACCCTCAGACATAGTGAGGAAGAAAATGACCAAAAACCTTTGTGACAGAGGAAAAAAGGCAGGTAGAACCACAGAAAGAGGGCCCCCCCTCCCTGGGACAGACAGACCTGTGGGTGTTGAATGGACAGACAATGACTAAGAGATTTAATACAAACTCAGTCCACGTCACCTAAAACATGAATGAATGCACACGACCGATTTGAGATGTGAGGTCACACGGAGGAAAGTGAAGTCATAGATGGTAGATTCCTCTCTGTCTCTCTGCTGCCAGTTGAATAAGTTCAGTCCGACGTCGGGTTCGGTTCCAGAAAGCTACTCCTCAATTTGTTGAACTGGAAATGCAGGAAAATAGTTGATTTTGGAATTCTTCTAACGCATAAAGTGACAGAAATGAAGCCAAACGTGGATTTTTCTCATAAATTGGATTTACGTCATCAGTAAGTGAAATTAGTCAGATTCTTTCTGGAATGTCTGAAGGTTTTCAGTCATCCACGTCCTGGTACCTTCATGGGTTAATTCGTTGGCAACTGGACTTTGCTTGAAGAAACCCAGCAATACCCTGAGACAGAGACTAGTCCCCCCCGAGGACAAGACATCCAGAGACAAGCTGGACAATGTTGTGTGTCTGTCCAGTGTAGTGAGGAGTAACAGACCTGTACGTTGGGGAAACAACCGCGACACAGGTCAAAGGTCAACACAGGAGAGCTGCCTCCTCAGGACAGGACTCAGTCAGTTCACCTGCACTTCAAGGTCAAAGGTCACTCCTTTGACGATGACAATGGTCACATCTTGGCCAGGGAGGACCGACCGTTTGAGAGAGGAGTTCAAGTAGAAAAACCCTCTCTCAGACACAATTTATCTAACACTTACGATGCAGTCTTAGGATCTCTCCCCAGGAGGATCAACAAGTACTCAGATACCTGCAGCTCCAACCACTTACAGGTGACTCTGACAACAATGGAGGGGGACCCAATACACACACTCCTTTGTGTGAGGTAACGACCCAACTTAGTACTAGTAGCAGGACTCCCCACTAGTCAGTTCAGAACTGAAAAAACTTCTGGGTGAGTGAGAAACATCTTCAAGTAAACCAGAAGTCCAGGAAGATACTTTCTGGAATGGACCCCCGGTACCAACTGTTTGGTGTCTTACACATCCACTTGAAGTCAGGGACACTGACAGGAAACTGTTTCCATGACAACAGTTAATGCAGTCAATATTGTGGAGTCATAACGAGGGAAAATTTAATTTACATCCATTCTTCATTACTTTCATCATGAAATCAGACCCATCCTCACACGTTTGACAGATTTGATGGTTTATTATGAGAAAAAACAAGAGGTTACAAAAAGAAAAAAAAAAGACTTGGGACAACAGAACACAGAGTTCCCACTTCCCAATATATTAATATGCACAGCTACTCGTCTATGTACAATAAGTGTGTGAAGATAGTCGAGGAGGCTGCAGCTCGAACGGAGTGGGCGCGGCGTTGGAGCCTTTACAGCAGAATGGAAAACAGAAAAAACACATTCATCCTGGAGAAGAAATGATGAGAGAAACAGCTCGCAAATGTCTGATTGATAATCAGTTATCAATATCAAATATCACCCCTAATCTGCATTCACACACTGAGACATTAGAGATTATGACACTGAGTGCTTCACACAAGAGGATGAACAATTTATAACGAACCAGAACTTCCGGAACTTTTCAACGTTTTCTGATAGCGCAAATAGTCGCATAATTATGGGATGGCTAGCGAACGTATCGCCGGGGTGAAAGGGTTACACGGCTGGCTGGTGGTTTTTAAAAATTGTGAAAATCCTCTGGTGTGAATGAGGCTTCATGGAACCTGAAGGAATCCACAGGCTCACTGCAGCAAAGGACTCGAGGAGAAGGAGTTCAGTGGTTTTCTTTTCTGACGGGTCATTCTCGTCCTCATTCCATCTTCAGCACCACAGAGCATCGTCTGACCAAGAGACTGTATATAATGTCTGGACACAACACCCCTCCACTTCCTCCTAATGAAGCCAAAATACCTGATCTCTGCTTTTCACCGTTACATCTCTTCTAGAATCTTCATTTCAGACATGTCAGCATGTTCAGACAGCAATGATATGTGAAATGGACGCACAAACAAATAAAACGCTAAATGACTTGAAGCATTTTTGACAAACATGAATCTGATGATCCACGTCCCATTCACTAACATGGAGTGGACAGGGCTTATGAGCTACACCGCGGCCCACCACCAGGGGGCGATCCAGGTGATTTGGCTTCATCATAGATGAGCTGTCAGGACGTGTGTCAGTATTATATAACTTTGGGTTGAACCACTTTAATCTCAACTAACTCCCAGTACTCTGGAATGTAAAAAAAACCCATTCACAAACACACTCTCTCTCTCTCACACACACACACACACACACACACACACTGTGATGTGTTACAATACAGTACAAATAACACAAGTGAAACAAAACAAAACAACACTAACAGATGCACAACTAAACATATCTGGTCTTTGTCACGCGCTCCTCTTGATGGGGATGAGACGACTTCAGCCGTCAGCCCCTGTGCCCAGCAGCGAACACGCTAACTGCTGACATGCTAACTGCTAACGCGGCAGCAGGAAGCTCATCCGCCATTATTGCTCTGGGAAATAAATTGGTCATCCAGAACGTTCTGTGGACGCTGCTGGTGCTGAACCACAGTTGGTGAACAGACGCACACGTTGTTGAGTTTAGTGTCTTTGAGTTGATGTGACGTGTGGTTCATGCGCTAGCAATGCTACGAGGCCTTATGATAGGCGAGTTAACTTTTTCAAACTTGACTGACCTAAAAGGTTCTTAAAGTTCTCATTTGAGACTTAAAGTTTTCATTGACTATTAAAATAAAAATAAAATAAAATACTACTGCTGGAGTGTTGCTGCACTGATGCTAGCTAAGCTAACTGTAACCGACCAGGAGGAGACGCGGTGACTAAACGTGTCCTGCAGCTGTATGACATCTTCCAGGTGATCCCCCAATGTTTTGATGTTTGGCCAGAAGTCATCAGAATCACGTCTTCAGGTCTCTTCTGATTTTTTTGTCCTTTTAGGTTTTCAAAGTGCGTCCCACGGCGATTTGTTCGTAACCATCCACAGTTCCACGCTGACTGATTTCCAGCCCACACAGGTTTGACACAACACGAACCACACCTGAACATTCACATCCACAAGAAAGACCAACACGACAGGATCAACCAAGACAAATAAAAATAGAATAAACATCTAAAACGTCCTACACGACAGTTTGACCGTAGCTCCAGTGTGGCTGAATATAAACAGGAATAACTGAGAGACACAGACAGTGCTTCACAACGAGGGTTAAACCACAGGGACACGAGGAACTGAAGCTCTTCATCCAGTTTGTGACGCAAAGGTGAAGAAGAGACAGAGTTTAGGCACCTTATGTCCCGTAACAACCCGACAAGCTCTGCCCAAGAACGTCCGACAAGAAGTTTTGGTCAAAGAAGTGGAGAAGAAAGAAAAAAAGACATGAATGGGATTGTTTGTTACCAACTGAAGGTTTGGATCTCAACCAACACATCCTCCCTTGTCGTCCGTCCTGTCCCACCAACCACAGACCTCCTTCCTCCTGACTGTGTCTCTCCATGTCAGTCTGTCGTCTCACGGTCCAGAGGTGGACGGACGCTGCGTCTCACTGGTTGACGTGGGGCCTCAGGGCTTGGTAAAGCCCCTCGAATGTGGGACGATCGGGGATGTCTCGTCTCCAACAACGCATCATCAGCTCGAAGAGAGAGGGCGGGCAGAGCGGAGGAGCGTAGAGGAAGATCTGCAGACAAAACCACCCTTCAGAGACGGCTGAGACCATGAGCAGCAGGAGGGACGTGTCTGTGTCTCACCTGTCGGCCCTGGTTCCTGAAGAACTCGCCAGTGTTCTCGATGACCTGTTCGTCCGACAGCAGGCTGTAGGGCTGCTCCTTACACAGAGTGAAGATCTCCCACAGGGTGACGCCGAATGCCCACACGTCGCTGGCCGTGGTGAACTTACCCTGCATGAGGACAGGTGGGAGAGGAAAAGGTGGAATCTGACCGTTGTCGTTGTTGTTCATCATCACCAACGATTCTGACGTCATGGCCACGTCCAAACCAGAGAGTCAGTGTGCAAACTAACAGTCACACCTAGGTGTTGGTCGTTTCTAGAAGTTCCAGAGGATTCCACCTGTTCAACGTCAGAAAATGGTTTCAGGCCGTTCATCTGCGCGCTGATGACGGCCGTGTGTGTTGTAGCCAACTACAAACATGCTGACAACAAGGACGCGTCAGTAGATCCTCTTCAGCGCAACCGTGTCTTCACAACAGCAACTTGAAATGCTACGCTAACAAACCTACACAGAGAAAGGCCAGAGTGCATTTATGTGGGAAATTCACGCGCAATGCGCCGGCTCAGTGGGAACGGAACCATTCAGAGAAGTTGCGGAACTGTTCCCTTACAAGTGGATGCCCGTAGTTGCACGTTGCATGTTGGTGCGCTTGAAATCGTGAAATCCGGACTGAACCTGAAGCTTGGTCACCTTAAAACTCTTTCAGGTTTCTTCAAGATGTCGCACTTGCTAGTACAGTTAGCCTTAGCTAGTAATAAGTAACCAACTACTTTTTAAAACCAGTAAACGTGAGGACGACCCTGTTTCTCCTGGTGTCTCCATGTCTTCTTCTCTGTGATGGTGTATTTGTGTGGCAGCGTTACAGCGCCACCCACAGCTCTGGCATAGGTACTACAGTGTTTTCACTGGTTTTGTGCAGACACACACAATTCTGAGGATGATTCCTTGTGGACGGAAAACTGTTTTAAAAGGATTCTGGTTACGTCTGTGTGTGGACCAGGAAGCAGGTTTAGTGAAAATCCTGCAGACTTTTCCTCGTTTTAGTTCTGCTGATTCAAACAAATGAAACATGGAGGATGTTTGATTTCCGTCAGTTTTTCACTAAACCAAAGTGTAAAGACATGAGTCTGTGAAGGTTCTCTGTAAAGAGATGACCAACTCACTGCAGGCCGCATGAGCCTCAGCGGCCGTTGCTATGGAGATGCCTCTTACCAGCAGGATGCTCTCCCACGCCATCCATCGTATGGGTAGAACCGCTCGGCCCTGGATGCGGTAATAGTCGCTGCTGTACAGGTTCCGGCTCATCCCGAAGTCGGCGATCTTGATGGTGAGGCGGCGGTCCAGCAGACAGTTTCGAGTGGCCAGGTCACGGTGCACGAAGTTCAGAGACGCCAGGTACTTCATCCCTGACGAGATCTGCACCGACATGTGGAGGAGGTCGGACAAACTGGAGGGACAAGGAGACGACAAGCAGAGACCTCACAATGTGTCACGTGACCCCCGCGCCGTCAGCATGAGTCAGCGCTTTGGCAGACATGTCACCTGACTGAAGGGATGTTGTTGGCGTGTGTCAGCGTGCTCTCGATCTCCCGCTGGGACAGGAACATGTTGAGGTCTCCGTTCTCCATGTACTCTGTCACCATGCACAGCGGGTCGGACGACACGCACACGCACAGCAGCCGGATGATGTTGGGATCGTTCAGACGGGACATGATCTTTATTTCCTTTAGGAAGTCGTTCCTGACGGACAGAGGACACCAGGTTAGTGTACGACCGACAGAGGGACGGAACCTCTCGGAACCCTCCGAACACACAGAACAGAACAACCTGTCTGTGGTGAGTTCACTGTCTGTGGTGAGTTCACCATCTGTGATGAGTTCACTGTCTGTGTCCACAGTGTCTGTGGTGAGTTCACTGTCTGTGTTCACAGTGTCTGTGTTCAGTGTCTGTGGTGAGTCCACTGTCTGTGTTCACAGTGTCTGTGTTCACAGTGTCTGTGGTGAGTTCACTGTCTGTCTCCACACACGTACCTGGCCTGATTGGTTGCGTCGGCCCTCAGCTGTTTCACCGCCACCAGCACCGAGTGTCCGTCTCGGTCAGGAAGGGGCGCCCCCTCCCCGAGGAACTCCGGGAGCCCCTCAGCCTCACACAGGTGGACCTGCAGCGGACAAACACTCGGTGGTCATCGCCATCTGCTCACACCAGGCCCCACGTTTCACACACACACACAACTCATAACCCCGCCCACCTCTCCGAACTGCCCCTCCCCCAGCTTCTCCCTGAAGATCAGCTGTTGCCGTGGGAACTCGGCAGCAGAGATGTCTTTCCTGGTGAGGGAGTCCACGGTGAGCGCGGGGACGGCGTACATGTTGCTGCCGGTGACGCCCTGCAGCCGCACGATGTCCGTCTCTGCGTAGTGCGGCGCGTTGCTATGGAAACGATGGTGCGGTGTGCACTGAGTGATATCGGGTTCGGCATAGCCGCCTCCACACGCTGATGGGGAGAAGTGTGCAGATGTCAACAAGGCAGAAGGACAGCGAGGTCTTCTCTCCGGTCTGGAACGTCATTTCAGCTCAGCCAGGTCATGTGACAGGAAGTCAGCAGCAGGAGGTCAGAGAGAGCTGGAGGAAAAGGAGGAACGGAGGACCAACAGGAAGGAGGAGAAAAAACTGCAGCTTCAGTGAGCATGCAAGGACGGAGAGAAGACGTCGGAACATCACCATCATACGTTTCACAGGTGTGATTGTCATTCATACTACGGAGGGAAACGAGGAGAATTTGACAGTCAGGTTTTTATAACACCTGAATGCTCTCTTCTGATTGGCTGGCGGCTGCGTGTTAAAGCCGTGGACACGTAGTTCTAATACCCATCACACCCTGTTACACTGACGTACACAACTGGACATTTGACGAGGAAAACAAGTAGAATGGATGATTTGAACTTAAGGACCAGAACTCAGACCAGTGGGACGCTGCAGGAGAAAAAGGAATGGAGACGAACAGACAAAAATAGGTGGAAAACGTTCATGAGGCGACATGCAGGTGCTGCTCCACTGGCTCGACTCGGTGCTGATGACGGACCGTGACCTTCCTAGTCGTCTTTCTAGTGGTCTAAGTGGAGCAACGGATGATTGACAGGTCACCTGACGCCTCCGCGCTCTGCGACAGCTCCGGCAGCTTGTTCCTCAGCGCAGCCG
The DNA here is from genome assembly GCA_901007665.1 of Aeoliscus strigatus. NCBI lineage: Eukaryota > Metazoa > Chordata > Actinopteri > Syngnathiformes > Centriscidae > Aeoliscus > Aeoliscus strigatus. Next base: position 17,002 of record CAAKHB010006006.1, on the reverse strand, counting down.
GGTTCTGGTACTGGGGATCCAACAGGAACACGCGCTCATAGTGAGGGTCAGTGTGGGCGGGGCCTGGAGGAACACACGCCATCAGACCATCAGACCATCAGACCACGACCTCCCCGGAGGAGAGGTGCCCCCTGCTTGATCTTCCAGGGTCTCGGGTCCAACCAGTCTTGCCAGTGATGTGTTCGCTCTACTTACTTTGTAATACCGTAATTACACAACAAATCATTACCGTAATGGCAGTGCAATGGGTGTGAAGTACAACTTCTCAACTCTCAGGAGCAGAGGGACATTCGGGTACACTATACGCACAATGTGCTTACCTGCGACTTGCGACTCAAAGGTCGTCATTTTATGTCACTAAGATGGCGGATGTGGAAGTGTCCATGGATCCACTGAACGTTTCGTTCCGTTTCCGTGAACCAACTGAGTGAACGTTGTTACAAGACGTTTTCACGTCCTCATTCAGTGTGGGTAAGTGACTGGAGACACAGCACTAGTCACATTCATGACGCTACGCCACAGTACGCTAGTGCAAACGTGGATTTGGAACAAATGACATGGGTCTGTCTGCTGTGGGCGGGGCTTAACATGATGACGACAGTGGTTCTGTACACAACTAAGATGGCCGCTGCTGATGAAGACTTTGAATCGTCGTTGGCATCGACAGGAAACGACCAACAAGGATCATTTCCATCCACCGTCTCTCCACCAAACTCTGACCCTGATGACGTCACTGTGTTCTCTCCCCTGATTGGACGGCTCACACCAACAAACCGCTCTTGTTTACCTGAAGGGGCGTGGCCAGAGCGGGGCGGTACAGGGGGGGTTTGGAGGATGATGGTGTCGCTGCAGGACGACAGACGGACCGTCACCTCCTCGTCCAGGATCCTCCGCGGTGCCTGGAGGAGACAAACAGCAGACGATGGTGTAGGACACGTGTTGACATGGATGTTCACCCCAGTCACTGAATTCAAACAGGTGTTGTGATCTTATCACTGCTACTACTTTGTTTATTATTATTATAATACTGTGAGTTTCAATGATGAAAATTGCAATGAAAAACTTCTTGAAAATACAGTTTATTGACGTTTTCTCTGACATTCAGATTTGGAGAGATGCACCTGTACATGTGTACAATTACACTTTATTCTTACTTTCATTTCATACTTATTTCATCCATTTTTTTGGATCTCGTTTTTCTTACTGGACCTTTGGGATCTTTGGGATCCATCCGAATTATCCAAATTACTTCAGATTCTGACCTTTGAAACTTTGTCGGTGTGATTCGACAGGACAAAAAAATGTCACTGCATCCGGCCAATCCGACGCAGCGTTACAAAGCAGCAACGACAAGTAGGAGAATGTACAAAGGACTGGTCGCTATCCCCTGCTCACCTTCTCCAGAACTTTGCAGACGTACTGACAGAGGAGGATGAGGAAGATGATGATGACCAGCAGCAGGATGATGGTCACCAGGCAACCGATCAGAATGGGCGTGTTCCCGTCGTCGGGCGGCGTGCTGGCTGACGGGCTGGTGGCTGCGGAGAGGATGAGAACGTGAGCGTGGGTGTGGACTCACAAAGGTCAAAGGTCATACCCATCTTTGATGTGGCCATTGTGGATGGCGGCGAGGTCATTTCCTGGGTCATCTGAGTCAGCAGAACGGTGACCTCTGACAACAGGAAGTGATGGATGGTTAGTTTCACCGAGTGTGTGTGTGTGTGTGTGTGTGTGTGAGCGCCTGTGTCACCTGACTGAAAGGACACCTCACTGAACATCATCCAGACGTCCGCAAAGTAGAAGCAGCAGCGGAGGGCGCTGGCGACGCGGTGGTTCAGGGGAACAGTGACGTACCGGGCACTCGGGTTTCGGTCGTCAAGCACGGTCCTGAACGCCACGGGCTCCGCCTCCCAGTCAGCCAGGGGGCGGGGCTTAAACCAGCAGGAGACGGAGGAGAAGATCTTCACACCGCGAGAGAACATGTTGTTACTGTGGACCTGACGGACAGAGGACGGGGCGGGCGGTCAGCTGGCTGTCATGGTGCGTTCAAGGCACGTCAGACAAAAGACCTTCTCGTGCTCGTTGTTATTGGTTCTGTGGTGTTTGTTCTATAGCACGTGTCCTAGTCACTGAAATGGAACAAAAGACCTGAATGACAGTGGTGGACAAAACAGTTCCGTTAGGTGTACTGAATCATTCCAATCCGATGAGTAAAAAGAGTCTTTAACCGAATCGTTCAGCACCACCAGCAGTGTTTGCTCATTGAAAAGAAATTCTACAACTTTCTTTCTTTGAGACAAAATCTCTATGTTTTACTTGTCTTTTGTGTTTTCAAAGAAAACGGTACACTTCTAGCCAGTGACAATTCTTTTTCATCCACTTCTATTTGACATTAGCTCTTTGCTCCCTGTCCTTGTCTGTTTTACTGATTCTTTTTTTACTTCCTTGATTTGCACATTTCAGCCTATGATTTGTTGTAAATATCTGTGATGGACATGAATCAGCAGCAGTGTCACGTTTTAAATCAGTCTCCTCATTTTTTGGAACCATCAACCAACATAACGCAGCGACAGCGACCTCTGGTGGTGATTACAGGACGCCGCGCCACAGGCGAGTAACACACCACTCGAACCAACAACGTGAAGGGACGTCGAGGAAAAGGAAGAACACGTCTAAACGCCTGTGGCTGAGGTCCTGTGACTCTCCGATGCTAACAAGGAATGACCTTCATGGAGGTGAAGTTTCTCTGTCCGTCAAACACAAACTCCATCTCCACGTGTCCCTGAGTTCCCCGCGAGTCGTTCCTCCAGCCCAGGTAGTCGTAGCCCGGCCACACGTGGTACTGCCGCGTCAGCAGGAAGTCGTCCAGGCCGACCACGCCGTCCGTCAGCTGGCCCAGTCCCTCAAACATCCTCCTGAGGGAGGAGAGGACGCGGTGAGACCCGGCCGGAGCAGGAAACTCTGACGGAGACGGCACGTGGGACCCACCTCCTCTCGTGTGCTCCGTCGTACGTGGAGTCATTGAGGGTGGCGACTGGAAAACCAGGAGGCATCATGAGCTGACCCTCTGGGGCGCTGTACGAGGTCAGACCATCTGAGGGGAGTTAAAGGGTTAGTACGTCTACTTTGAAGGACACAGAGGGGTATTATGATTATTATTATGATTATTATTATGAATGATCGTAATAATAACGATGAAGTCTTTGTTTCCATTTCTTGTTGTTTATTCATTTATTCAGCTGATTTGTTCTCTTCTGACATGCCGATGACCTCATACTAGTTCACATTTGAAATAAATGTGGAAAAGAAAACATTATTGTTCACGTCTGTGTGTTAATTTACTATTTACTAATATTACATGTATTTAACGTCGTCAGCTAACAAGTACCAGTTGTTTTTTATGTGTCATTTATTCAGTCTCCTGAGGTACAGATCTGTTTGTTTCAGACTCTTCTGTTTCTTCTAAAATGCCTCAGATTTGTGTTTTTTTTTCTCAAACGTCTGACAGCATCAGTCTGTGCGTGTTTGCGGCCGTACCCTCCCAGGGACATCCGTACAGCTCCACCCGCATGCACACGGTGGAGAGCTCGGTGAGCGGGATCAGGCGGATGTAGCGGGTGACGATTGGGGGGTGGAGGTCGTTGATGACTGACGTGTAGGTGTTCTGGTTTCCCTCCATCACCTGGACAGACACACAGGGACGTCACATCACCACTGCAGCATTTATGAAATGAGACGTCAAATGAGATGGAGCAGCTTGTTTGGAGGGAAAACAAATCATAAGTACAAACATTTTCAATGAAAAATCACGAATTTCAATTAAACATTCAAATGAACAGTTAAAAATTAAGTTTTAATTTTTAAAAAATGGACAAAAAATTACAAATGGATATGAAATAGTAAAAATAAAGTCAACGAAGTTTGTTTTGTGACATAACGACAGCTCTGGTGTCGTCACGTCCTCACCAGGCTGCTGCGGGTGTTGCAGCTGGAGACCGAACAGGAAGCGGTTGTGAAAATGTCATTTCCTGCGATACAAGTGTGAGAGACCAGAACGTTCTCTCCCTCCACCCCCCCACCCCGTGGGTTTCGTTTGTCTGCTGGTGTTTTCCAGCCCCTCACCGTGTTCCCCAGCCGGTTCCTCCACGACCTCCACAGCGTGCCGTCCCGGCTGTAGTTGACGCGGTAAGCCCGGGCGAACTCGATCCCGGAGTTCCTGGCGTATCGTCCCTGAGTCGCCACCACCGTCAGGAACGTGAGTCTACGCAAGTCCACCTGGGAGAGTCAGAGCGGTCAGAGACGACGTCACAGGCTGGAAACCAACAGACGGGACACCAACCTGCAGGTACTGGTTGTCTGATGGGTCCCCCTTTGGACACCAGGCACCCTCCCCCTCCTCATGGTTCAGCCTGCAGCGCGCACACACACACACACACACAAACACACATACACACACACACACACACCGTCACTCCCTGCGGCGGCGGACTAAACGTCCCGGCGTGCCCCTCCCCGGCTCTGACCTGGCGAACTGTGCTCCGGTGGTGTCATGCCATCGGCTGGACGCTGTGAGGTCTTCATTCTTGATCCGCCCATCCTCCATACCCAGAGCATAGCGACAGTGTGCTGCACACACAGGCACACGCACACACACACACACACACACACACACGCACACACACACACACACACACACACACACAAACAAACACACACACTGGCGTTAAAACAGTCCTCCACTCCTGAGCTATGGTGTGTGTGAGTGTGTTGTTTTATATTTTCTGTGTGTGTTGCTGTGTATATATATATATTATTAATTACAAATGATTTATTTGATGATGATATCTGAAAACATTGTGTGTGTGTGTGCGTGTGTGTGTGTGCAGTACCAGGGTCTATCTGTCCGAGGGCTGCTGCGGCTTGAAGGATCAGCAGCAGGAAGAGGAGCATGATGGTCCAACGATCTCACCAGCAGACTCGCTACATCTCTGAGACACACACACACACACACACACACACACACACACACACACACAGGTTTCAGCTCTGTGAATCCCAGGCTTTTCTAATATTTTGACCATCACATCTATATGAATCAGCGTTACAAACGATTCCCTCTGTCAGCTCTAAACTAAACTAATCTAAAAAAACAAGACTCATGTAGACTGTATATAATGTCTGGACCCCCCCCTATGGAACAAGGTTCCATATAATAACCTGCAACCATAATACTGCAACCAGCCACCAGGGGGCAACCCAGATCTGTTGGCTTCATTTGAAGTTTTTTTCTCATATTATATTCATATATATATATAAATCCCCAAATCCCCCCCAAAATAAACAATACAAAAATGAATACATTTTTTAATTTTCTATAATTGTACAAAAACAATTAAAAAATAGTTTCTCATTCTTCTTCTCTGTTCTTAATGTTGTATTGTATTATTGTAATGTTTGTTTTGTTGGTTTACTTATGTGTACGTCAACTTTCCCATGTCAATCTACTTTTTCTTTGTCTGCCGTCCAGTCACAGGAGAAAACAGCTGGACGGAGACGGAAGCAGAGAACCGCCGAGGGAACATCGAGGACACAGAGGAACAAACCACGTGTACAGAACAAACCCAGAATTGACCCACAAAGTATCTGTATAAAGGACCCGGCCACACACACACACACACACACACACACACACACACACTCACACACACACTCACACACAGCAGATGTTTCCACCAGACCAGATAAAGAGGAGGGAGACGTTTTAAAAGTCGGTGATGTCACAACGTCAGGAAGGAAACGTGCCTCCAACACACTGAATCCTGAATGTTCCTGCTCTCGACGTGTGACAGCGACAGGAAGTTCAGAGGGAGCGGGCGCTTTATGTAACATGCTGGCGGCAGACCAGACGCCTGCGCTGCTGCTTGGACAGCCGAGTCACATGACCAGACAGATGAGAGAAAAACAGGACCGAGTGAAGGGGGGAGGGGGGGGGGGCGGACGGGGCT
>CAAKHB010006005.1:0-14572 GCA_901007665.1 Aeoliscus strigatus | reverse complement strand
TACATCAATCCCCCCCCCCCACACACACACACACACACACACACACACACAGACACACATACACCACCATCACACTTCGGTCTCTGTTGCCCTCTAATTTGGTCAACAGATGTGAACATGAGGTGGTCAGAAGCAGAGGAAATCAGCAGAACGACAAACATACAGATCAAACTGAGACAAGTTTTGTGAATTTTCTCAATGTGAGTTTTAGAATTTTGCTGATGCATGAAGACTCTTATTGGACGAGGTGAAGTCAAAACTTTCTCATTTTCTCAGAGATGCTGAGCAGCTATGGACATGTAACCGCTGTACGGTTGAGCACTCTCTACCAGTAGGGGGCAGTGTATTCCTGCAACCCTGATGGAAAAATGAGAAGTTCCTTCACTTTGTAGAGAAAGAAAGAATGAGATCTGTGAGAATGTGAGCTGAATGAGAGCTGTTCAGACACTGAAGAGTCTGGACCTTCATCGGTGTGTTCCTGAGAAAATCAGAGTGAAGGATCTTCTCTTTCACTCCACACTGACTCATTATCACCTCTTGAGGAAAAAAGTGGTAAAACAAGACTAGAATTTCGCTTCGTCAGTGTCCCAAATGTTCCGTACACACGTCATACAAGAGTCTAAAAAGATCAGCAAGTTGGAATGGCTTTAAATCCACTGTCTAATCTGTATTGTATTTTATCATTCATATAATTTCACTTTCTTTTACACAAAATGATAACGAAACCCAAACATCAGAGCAAAGGAAAATGGGGAAATACGATTAAAGTTGAAAAGAATTAGAAACAGAATCAATAAACACATGAATGAATGAAAAATAAATAAACACAGATAACATATTATATAATATAGAGAGTAATAAACGCTAACATGGATTAGAACAAAATAATAATAATGAAATGAAGTCAATATGAAAATATATATTATATTATCACAGAAAAAGACAATTTGCTTGTTTGGACTGAACGTCCATCAGCCCAAAGGTGAGTGAACACATGCCGGTGTATACACTGTCAACATCCTGTTGTCTTATCTCCACACACATCACACGGCTCTGACACTGAACAGATCGGAAGGATCCGGCAGGTTGAAGGCTCCAGCCGGACCACTGGACCGGACAAACGCTCTGGGAGGATTATAGACAACAATCTGACCTCCGCCTTGGTTTGGTGATCGATTCTTTTCCCTGAAGAGCATCCGATCGTGAAATCCAGCCTGGTTGATAGTGACAGACGTAGTGTTACATACAAATACCGCATTTATTTTCTACAAGAGCATCAGAGCCCGTTCCACAAAGTTTGTTTTACTGGACTGAAACGCATGAAACCTTAAAGAGGTTTGGTTTCTGTCCATTCATGTGAACACAGAATTGAACTCCTCATTTCCGGATTAACAAATTGAAGGGTTGTGAAACCAGACAAAGAGCACCTGCCCCCAGAGACCCTCCAGCTTTGACCCACACAAAAACACCGAAAGCCATTTTTCAATTTATTTCCCAGTTTCCTGTTTTGTTTTTCCCCCTCGCCAAGCCCACCACCATCCTCCCCCGTCCACACTCTGGCCCAGAAGAAAAAAAATCCCTCTCATTATTCCAGTGTTTGTCCTTCTACCTCAAACTTAATGAAGGAGCCTTAAACCGACATGCTCAGAACATCTTCCCACCCAAACTTTCCTGCAGCTGAATTGTTTCTGTCCTGCCCGTCTCAACGGATCCCTGCCGTGCTGGGATGGAGGCCGAGGGCTCCAGCTCCTGATGTGACTGTGTGATTGCAGCAAATGTACAGACTGAGTGCAGCCATGAACGGTCCTGAAACTGAAGCCTCAGTCTGTCTGAGCTGTGACGTTCTAATTGAGATTCAAAGATGTGAGCGTTGTGTCCCCGGGAATATTAATTCCACATTAGATTGTCGAGCGAACACAGCGACCAGGACATTGGTTGAATATGAAACACGGCATGTGCTCTCATACTAACTGCACGGCGAGGACAGAGCCGGCCGTTGCCATGGAGCTGAGAGTTGCTATGAAGCCAGTATGTTCCGAGCGGCGTGTTCGGGAGGAGGACTGTTTAAACTCGGGCCGTGACTCCTCTCTGAGCTCCAGATGACCTTTTTCCACAGGAAATGATCCTCTTATTTCTGTTGACAGCAACACAAACGACATTTTGTCGTTGTGAGGAGATATTTCACAAGACAAAAGAACTCGTCTGATGTAACGTGACCTGCCTCGGCACGGATGCAATCTAATTTTGCAACAAAATTATAAATGATTAACTCGCTTAATCTAATAATTTGCCATTTGTTTATGCTTCGCTGCCATGAACCAGCCGCTCGTCTCTCAGGCTCCAAACAGCAGAATCATCCACTCACACGTCCTCCATCAACCCCTGCTGCTTATCTGCCCATCACCTGTGGTATGTGTGGAGGGAGGAGGCACTGTACAAACACACTGGTATTTATCCTTCAGACAACTCTTCATACACAAGTTACTTGGGTCAGTCTTGGATTTTTTGCTTGAACACGTTTCATCGATCGTTCCAGAATCTTCTTCAGTGAGTACGTCCGGACGCAGCGAGTCACGTCCTATCGTCCTGTACATTTGTGATTCTGTACAATTCTTCTTCCCACTCGTGTTCCTTCGGCTGCACACGTCGGTTTATGTGAGCGTGGGGGTCAGCAGCATCCACATGTGTGTTAGTGTGTGGTGGTGTATATGTGTGTGTGTGGGGGGGGGGAGCAGGAAGGAAGTGCAGCAGGGGTTTGGGGACCCACGCAGGGTCCTGCTGCTCCTCAGGTCTCCGGTTGGAGCTGAGTGCAGGAATGTATAGCTGGGAGGAGGAAGGCGCGGCAGAACGCTCCCCCGCCGCCCCATGGCACCTGTTTTTCAGACATACACACACACACAGAGCAATGGGAACCAGTGGAACACGCTCACCGTGTTGTGGAAACAAAACAGCTGTTCCTCCGACGCGTCTGATAAATACAATACACAGGTAAGAGGATCAGTTTTAGTCTGATCACATTATCTGTGGTTCTCAAACCGTTTCATGGTAAAAACCCTCAAACTGAACTAAATTATTATATCCTGGATTACTGCTTTTAGGTGTTTTAGTACATAGAGTACATAGAGTGAAACCAATGAGAAAATACTTAAAATGAAGTGAATATTTCCATTTTTTGCTGGGAACCCCTGTGGAACCTCTGTTTAGGAGACAATGATAATAATGACAATAATATAATGTTAATACATCTTTCCTCGGCTCACAGGGGGAGTTACATTAACACAGAGTTAATCATCCACCGGCGGCTGGTGGAGAATTAATATATACACACTTGTTGCACGCTGGCAACTCGTAGGAGGGTTTAATGATTAAAAAGGGAGTGCAGCATTCCTTTCTCTGCCAGCAGAGACACTTTTTGTTTGCTGCTGAATGAGTGCAGGTAAAGAAGTGTTTGGACTGGCTCTCTGCCCAGCGGACCGATGACCTCAGGCCGCAGCTCTTCCTCTGGGCGATACAGAAAAGCAATAACCCGCCTGAAATGTATTTATCATTCATCTCCAGCGGCTTAGCTGCGTGCCAGCAAGAGAGCGCAGATCTCTAGAGGAGTAGCTGGGGCTGAGGCGTGACACCAGCGTGACCTTCACCCAGAGCTCATTCGTAGCTGCTCAGGACGGGCTGACTGATCAACACTGCACCCTCCTCCCACGGACACATTGTCTGAGAACTTGAAGGTTAACAAGCCCACGCAATGCTTACCCAAGGAGCAGTTTCTGACCCAACCTGTGTGTTAGCAAGCACTGCATCACCTTTACGGGCAACAGAAGATGCACACACACAGACACACACACACACACACACACACACACACACGACTGGAGGATGAGACGTGCTGACAGGTCAGCAAACACTGTGAAAGTGACACATCATTTTACTTCCATCTACGTTTGTGTAACTCAATTGTCAGCAGGCGCACGATTCTTCAGGTTACGAAACGTGAACGTATGGGACGGGAAACCTGATGAGAGCAGCCGATAATCCAATCTGCTGGACGCACGGCGGACAAACGACAGAAACTCGGACCAGTAAACAGACGTCTCCCTCCCTCGTTGCCCGTTGTCCCTCCTGCAGTGAAGTCTGATTTACAGCGCCACTTAGAAAGTCCCCACAACCACCCCCACCCTCCCCCAACATACACACACACACACACACACACACACACACTCCTGCAAGCGTCATGTCTCGTTGACCTTTTGTAAACAGGTTTTTTTATTTCCTCTCTTTTGATCCGTGATTTGTAGGCAATCCTCCGTCAGCACTCGGTGACATTTGTGTTGATGACTGACCCGTCTGGTCTGCAAGTAAATGTTGGTGCGTGAAAGGACAGACGGACATTAAGTTGTAAAAGTGACGGATGCTGTGTCAACAGTTGTGCTGAAACTGAAGTGCTCCGGTGAGATTCTTTTATTTACTTTGATTGAGTCATGTGGTTCTGTGATGAGCAGCAGGCAAATGTGAAATGGTTCATTGTTTTGTTTGTGTTGACCAAAGCTGAATGTCTCACACTCGTCACACTCGTTTATGTACATTCATATATATATATTTATCTGCTGGCGCCGCACTACTCTGTTCCTGTGTCAATCTGATGATTCACCACTGACAGAAGGAACATGTGAACAGATCAGTTCCCCTTTTTCATTGTATCTATGATTATTCATACTGAATATGAGATATACATTGTAGACTGCACTATTCGGTGTAATTTCAGGTTGATGTGAGGATATGATGCAGGTCAGCTGTGGCGATATCACATTTATCGATCAGGACAAGGGCGTGTGGACATGTAGTCCTCCTCTGACTGACCAATAAAACTCATTTAAATCATTTCTCTGAAGCAATGTTCAAATAAGTGTCACAGATGGTGAGACGAGAACCAACAACCAGTGAGAAACCAAAGTGAGATGCCTCTCCCTTGTGTGTGTGTGTGTGTGTGTGTGTGTGAGAACAGAGAGCCGGGTCTTTTGTTTCCTATGAAGTGGGGCAGAGAGAGAGATGCTACAGACCTGCACATTTTCCACTCAATTGAATGGTCCTCTTACATCATTAAATGTCCATTCATTAGCGAGGGGACACTGGCGGGGACTCGGCTGCCGTGCAAACATGAGAGAGGCCTTTTCGGGGGGGGTGTGTGTGTGTGTGTTGGGAGGGCGGGGGCAGCGAGCGACGGGGTCCCTCACGCTGCAGCACTGTGTGTGGGTGGCGCTGACCTCCAGCTCACACCTGAGATGAGACGGGCCAGAGGACACAGACACCCACTGTGATGCTAATGTGGACTAGCACGTTAGCAAACGTGTCGCAGTCGTCTCAGCGGAGTCCAACGCCGTCATCCAAAGCCCACGTGAGGAGATCTGTGAGAAGGAGCGCTGAGGTCCTTCTGACAGGTTGTGTCTGTCCAACACGTCCCAGACACTTGGTGTATTTCCGGTTTGTAATATATTCAGCCGCACATTTAGTGGGATCAGAAACAGGTCAGTGCTTTGGTCACTAATGCTTAAAAAATACTGTGTTGAACAGGCATTGTGGGTAAAAAGGACCTTCACGCAGACGTTGTGGAAACTTATCGTGGGACCTTGGAAGCTACAAGCTGCTGTTTTACTTATATAGACATATTGTTAAGGGAGCGTGAGCCCAAGGTGTTTAAGTGGAACCAAAGTGCAGAAGGAAGTCACACAAGGAACAATAAGTGACAGCACAAGCAAGGTAACAAAACAGACACGAGCACAAACAACACAAAAAACAGATAAACAGAAAATCACTGCACCGTGGCGAGTGGGCAGGAGACAACACGAAAAAATAAAACCACGAGGGCAGGAAGAGAACTCAAAGAACAGAAATTGGTCCACGGAAACAGGAGGATAGAAAAACTAAGGGCGCGCACTAAGGCGGAACAGGAAACAAGAACAAAGACTAGCGAGGCAACCAACAAGAAAAAAAATGGCTGGAGAGTCTGATATGGACACACAAACAATGGTGAGGTGAGGCCAGAGCACCGCTTAAGAGAAGGAGCAATCAGCACGCTGATGAGAGTCAGGTGCACTGATTGCACCCCAATCAGCCTGGCCACACCTCCAAACAGAGGGAAGCCCAAACGGGGGGGGGGGGGACCAGACTGAACGCAGAAACTAAACAAACTGACAACCATGACACACGTCAGCTACTTTGTTACTTTACAAACAGGCTGTTTCATTTCAAACACAAGTAGGAATTATGAAAATGAACCTGCCCATTGGGACTGTCTCCCTGTGAAATGTTTTTGAGCCGATGGGTTTTATCTGATGAGATGTGATTGCACGTGTAGAAGCTGAGTTTGGTTAAGCTGAAGGAGAAAACGGGGAGGCAGAGTGGGAACTCCCAGCGCTGGCCGCCGTGCTCAGGCACGTCTGGAAGAAGGACTGTTCTCTATGGTGTGAACAAGCCCGACTAATGACTGGGTGGATGTTTTACACGCAGTCTTTTCTGTGATGTTCCTCAGAGCACACTACTTCCTGTCAAACACATCCAACGGTCCTCAGAGTGCCTGTTACATAAAGAAATTGTACTTGTCATACCCTTAAAACGAAAGCCGGTGTCATCCAGCCTGCAGGTGCACATCAGACCATCAGCAGGTCCATCGAGTCCTTCACACCATAGAGCCAACAGACACACGCTGGGATCAGGGTGGAGCTTCCTGCTCCGATCCATGGGAAAGGCAACATCAGGAGGTAGGCAGCTGTTACCAAGGAGACGCTACTCCAGTGATAATCCTCAAGCGAGATGGCAACAAAGGGTTGAGTGGTTAAGATGAACTGTGGGGGAGTGAAGACTGATGAGAGAGACACAAATATTACTGTCCAGACAAAGTGTGTTTGATGAGAAAACTATTGGAACCATTGGAGTCTCTCACAGAGACGCCCCGGTGAATACGGAGGTTTGAGTGGCGGACAGACAAAGGAGGAAGTAACCAAAGACATCTCAGCCTCTTTTGATCAGTGACTGAACAGCTGTTTCTGCAGGCCGCTCCCACCCATCCACTCTGAGCCAAGTGGAGGCAGAATAGATACATTCTTGTCTGGGAGGCCGTGGTTGCCAAGGACGGGGGCGCCCAGAGAGGAGGCTGTTTGGGTCAGCTGACACACACACACACACACAAACTGGTGGAGATACACAGACACTGATGGAGACACACACTGGTGGAGACACACACACACACACTGGTGGGCTGTAACTTCAGAAGTCTTGTTCCAGCTAACTTTTACAGTACCGTCCTGTATAGTGTCTCCACCAGCACACGTCTCATGGAGAGGACACGTCTCACTGAGAGGACACGTCTCAGGATGAGGACACGTCTCGTTAGTGTTCTGTTTCAGGCTCCTTCAGAGCCCCTGTCGGGGGTCGTTTAGTTTTTAGAAGGTGCTTTGGACGTGTTTATGTGCTTGTATGTGTGTTTTGGAGGGAAAGGTCATGACCTCTCACATCTGTCCACATGTGTGCTCCATTAGCTGTTGGACTGCTCATGCAGCTGTGGACCCCCGGGAGCCCATTACATTTCAGACCTACCTGGACTCCATGTTCCCCACCGCTGTCCGCCCTGCAGGACAGACTCAGAGCCTCAGGACTGTTCCGGCAGCTTCTCACTATGACTAGTGTTCGTTCTGAACATGTAGCTGCTGAATTTAACAGATGTTTGCAAATATTTGGGGAAGAGCCTGGTGATTTTCTCAGGAAGAAGCCGTGGACGGAAACATCAGGTGGTGCAGGTGGCAGATTGAAGTCCTGGGCGCTGACGTTTGTTTCTTTCCATCTCTGATCAGGACCAGTCCAATCAGTACAAACAAGCTGAAGGAGTTCCTTCAAAGGACCACGAACCTGTGGTGATGTTATAGAAGGACACGAGTTTGTGGTGTCGCCGTGTAAAATGGACGTTCTGCAGACACGTTTCCCTCTGTCTCGTGAATTGTCTCTTTCAGACTGTTTCAGTGCCCTGTTTTCTCTCTAACACCATTGTACACACAGGAATCCACCGTCTGGAAGAAAACAAAGACATGTAGAAACACGGGCATCTTGTACTTCACTGGAATGTCTTGATAACTTTGGGCCTTTTATCATCCAAGGTCCTGTGAAGACTGCTGCAGCGCTTTGTCTGAGGGTCACGGCCGTGAATGAGCTGGCCTCGAGGAGACTCCTTTAATCACACTGATAATGCTGCTCATTAGGTTTAAACGAAGACTAAAATGAAACGACTTCATTTGTCATGTGCAGTTCAAAAGGTTCGTCTGCGTCTTTCAGCTGGTTTGGGGTTTTTTTTGTTTTTTTTTTTTTACATTGGAAGCAATCAGACGGAACAAGAGTTGGTGTGCAATTGTCTGCAGGGTTTTTGCCTTTGTCCTTCACTGGAACCACACCAGCTGTTCCACTTCTACACAGTGTTTGAAAAAAAGAAACAAGCGCCAGCTCATGTTACTGGTCGTGAGCGTTGGAGTGACGGACTCACTGAACCTTCATCTGAAGGTGAATACGACAGGTTCCCACACGATCGCTCCCATGTCCTCCACTGACCTGCTGATACTTCTACTGATCAGGAGCAGTGTCTTATGGACAAACACTAACTGTGACGGCTGGGAGACTGTGAAACAATGCTGAGTCTTCAAATACAACTCAAGCTGCTGTTTTCCTACTGATATTTCTGACACATTACTGGAGGCGCTCATGATTTAATGATGTACTAAAGAGACGTACCAGCAAATTGTGTATTAGCACACACAAACACACACTCTCATATGTAAGACCAGCAGTCCGTTCATCAACCTTTTGAGCGTTTAAGAAGAAACAAAAAATAAAATTCTTCAGCAATTCACCACAAGATCACCACATTCGAAATCAAATCGACACAAAGTGTGATACACTGGCGCCACTTACTGGACATAAGTGGTACAACAATTACACTTACTATTAAAAATGCAAATTTCTCTAAACCTTTTACTTCTATGAGCAGGTTTATTACACTTGTACTGATATTTCTAATAATAACAAAAACTCACTTGAATTGAATTCAGATTTTCACCTTCCATCCAAAGCCACGCCCCCCACTGACTCGCGTCCACGCGCATGTCAGAGCTCAAGGTTCCAGGTTCAAAGTTCATGGACACTGAACAGGCAAGAAATTCTTCTGAAGCAACTATGGAGTTTCTGCTGCTGATTCTGTTGCTGCAAAGTTGTTCTTCCTGTCATGGGAGGGTCCATGTCAACAGCAGTAAATGTGGAAATAGTTTGTTTCGACATCTGGCTGTGCATGTTTTACTTCAAAAATCATAAAAAGTCCATATGATAAATCATTCATCGATGCTATGGCCTCTTTGTGGTCCACTTTGGAATGTAATATAATATAAATATTTAAGATTTCTTTATGGAAAATCTGATGAAAACTGACGTGGTCTAAATGATCAGCCCCCATGTGTTTTTGTGCTTTGATCCCTTAACACCATCCAGAAGATGATGCAACAGGACTCAGAACTCAGACATCGACGTGAATCTTCCTCCTCTCCAGTGTTCATGGGGAACCAGTCTTGTGAATTTTTGTTTGTTTATTTGTTTGTTTGCTCTTGTTGCCCACCAGTCGTTACTGTGAGTGATCCTAATCAGTTAACTATTTATGTTACCATTTATGACAATGTCAGTATATATGGATGTTAAACGTTAGCATGTTAAACACTCTTTTGTTCCTACATGTAACATATATTTATATTCATGTTTTTTATTCTTTCTACGTCTTTTCCAGACATAGACGAGGCTCAATCCACGTGTGAATCCAATCATTTGTTACATGTCTTACATTTAATAAAGATATAATACACATTTTAGACACTACTGGCACTACTTTGGATTTTTTATTGGCCAGTGTAAGTATGATTTCAGACAGTTGTATTCAAATACTTCAAAATGTATGTCAAGTTTGTCACATTGACAAACAATTTGTGTTGGAAATAGCACATATTACAAAACCACTGAAGAGTATAAACTAATATTTCTTACACGCAGAAGCTGGACGAACTGTTGACCTGCCTCCACAGCTCCACACAGACAAACCGGAACCTTCCCCTTCTCAGGTGGTAGAGGTGATGCAGAGTCCCACAGAACCCCTTCAGGAGGATTGGACTTATGCCATTTGGACCCTGTTCTGGATACTAATACTAATGATAACAATATTAACAACAACAAGGATAATAATACAAATATACACATACAATAAAATGATTAAAAGACATTAAAACATAAGTGTATAGTGTAACAAAGTTTGTTTTAAGCTTTCATGATGATCAATCTGGTTTTGGTTGTTCCATGCTATGCCAATCACCAGACCACATTTGTTAAATTGTTAATTTGGGTCAACTCTCCCTCGAGGTCTTCAGTGCAGTTCTGTAACTCACCAGCACGTGGTGCTTGCTGCATGTCTGGTGTCCACAGAGCTGCAGTCATGATGAGCAGCAGCAGGGGGCGCTGTGCACCGCGCTTTCAACTTGCACAGACTGCCGACCCCGTTCTGGTGAGTTTGAGGTTCCTGGTCGTCAGTTGGAGCCCACAGTGACTGTTGGGGCCACCATGTTTGGAGGAGCGGAGCCGCCGGCAGCAGCTGTGTACCTATCACCTCCATCTCTTTCAGGTCAACTTCACTGTCCCACTGGCTCTTTGAATGACAATGGGGCTCTGTGGGAGTCTGGCTGGCAGCTTTTCAGCGGCTGAATGAAGTGTGATCTGCAGCCGCTGTTAAGAAAACATTGCATAAACACATTAAGGAGACGGTGTGGCTGCAGCGTTCGGTCCTCGTGAGGCTGCAGCTCCTATTGTTGGTTGGCTGCTCCAGGAGAAATCCTGTCTGTCTGCGTGTTCTCACAGTGAGCAGGTAAATGCAAATGAGCAGATAAAGCCCTGAGGTCAGGAGGAATGCGTGCAGCGCTGAAGGCTGGCTCTCCGCTCGCTGCCTGCAGGGGGAGAGGAGCGGAGCCAATGGGAGGGCAGCATCCAGCCCAGCGCTCTATAACTCTGTGTCCCGGGGACACTCGGATGCCACAACCGAGTTAGTTGCAGCTGCAGAGTGACTGGGAGCGGATACAACACCGAGCAGCGGCTCTCCGGTGCGTCGCACAACTCAGCTGGGGATTTTTCAGTGAACTGTGGACAGCTGCTGGCACCATGAGCACCGGGCAGATCTACGAGAAGAAGATCGCGGGCATTTTGACGGACCTCCCCGGATCTATGAGCTGCCACCCAAACTCCAAGGACTCGCCGACGCTGCCCGAGTCGTCGGTGACGGACATGGGCTACTACAGCGGGCAGGCGGCGCACAGCCACCACGACTTTTACCAGGGGCAGGCGTACGGACAGCCCCTCAACTCCTACCACCAGCAGTTCAACCTGAACGGAATGGGGCCCGCTGGAGCCTACACCACCAAGTCCGAGTACGCGTACACCAACAGCTACCGACAGTACGGACATTACAGCAGAGATCACCTGCAGGCCTCACCCCCCAGCTCAGGTAGGTTTCTGCTCCAATGTCTTCTCTCTCCTCCTCTTTTCGTCCAGTCCCCAAATAATCGTTTCGACTGCTGTAAATGTTGTAATCTATATCTATTCTCCCACTAGTCTTCTTGTCTCCACACGTCTGTGGACTCCTTTGATTGCTGGAGTATTTCAGTCCAAACATTTGCCCCGTTTCAGCTGCTGTTCGTGTCATTTCTGAAACGTTTACCAGCCGTAAATAAAAGTGACCAAAAACAATAAACCAGTTTCAGTGTGCTACAGATGAGGAGACAATATAGATTCGCCCGAATTAAATTATTGGTTTATTTTTAAGATTGAAATATTGAATTAGAACTCTTCCGATGTGATAACGTTATTGTTAAATTCATCTAAAATCGTATTTTGCTCCTTATTTTCGGTGGCTGCAAGAAGCTAAAAGTTGAACTCACGTCGGATTTATTTGTGCAGTAAAAGAAGAGCCGGAGCCGGAGGTCCGCATGGTGAATGGAAAACCCAAGAAGATCCGCAAGCCGCGGACGATCTACTCCAGCTACCAGCTGGCGGCTCTGCAGAGACGCTTCCAGAAGGCGCAGTACCTCGCCCTGCCCGAGAGAGCGGAGCTGGCGGCCCAGCTCGGCCTGACGCAGACCCAGGTGAGCAGTCGGAGCCCGTCTCACCGGTTTGGAGAAATAATAGTAGTGCGTTTAGATGTGAAGGGGAATTTGGCCTTAGATGATCCACTGATGCGTAATTACGCACAAAGCTCAGTTTTGTTCCGCAGTGTGTGTGTGTGTGTGTGTGTGTTATACCGACTGTTATCTGTTTGAGTTTGAAAAATATAAAATAATTAACACTTAATCACTCCAACAGGTCAAGATCTGGTTCCAGAACAGGAGGTCAAAGTTCAAGAAGCTGTACAAGAACGGCGAGGTTCCCCTGGAGCACAGTCCAAACGCCAGCGACTCCATGGCCTGTAACTCTCCGCCCTCCCCGGCCGTGTGGGACAGCAGCACCCCCCAGACCCCGATCAGCAGAGCTCAGGTCCCGCAGCCGCCGCAGCGCTCGTCGCCCCCGTACATGGACGATTACAGCAGCCACTGGTACCAGCAGGGCTCCCACCTGCAGCATCCGGGCACCGTGCACCATCCGGTCCCGCAGCAAAGCGTGGGAGCTGTGTATTAACACGGACTCAACACACACACACACACACACACACACACGGTGGTTTTTTTTTCTTCCTCCAAACGAGGTGTGTGTCCAGAGACTCTGCAGAGCAAATGGACCGGGATCAGGCCTCAAGAACACACGTTCCCCCTGGAACCGGGTTCTCCGTTCACAAGCACATAAGGGATTTCTGATCACTTGTGACAGCGTATTTAAAGGACATCTGGCGTGTTTTTTAAATTATTTATCTGGTTGTATTTCCTTCCCTTCTTTTGTAACGGAACAGGTTCGTTTGGACAAGTCACCACAAGCACAATATTGTTGGTCCACAATAGATTCAGATAATGCACGTGGGTTTGTAGAAAGTAAAAGTTAAAAAAAAAAAATAAAAAGCTCAGGTCATATTTATATAGATTTGTACAAAACGTGGAAGGCTGTAAATATGTGTTTATATGCAGAACCACTAGGATCATATTTGTTGCAAACGAACATTTTATATTCATGTAATTAGTTCACTTCTGTCGGCTGAATAAAGGTGTTAACTGCATCACTTTATGGATCCTTCTTGAAATTACACATTTCACCTGGAATTAGTTTTTGATGTCCCACGATTTTTGGTAAATGTTTCTCTCTCAGACAGGTTTGATTCAATACCAGCAAACGGACAATAATTCACGTGACGTCATTTTACGTCACCAAACACGTTTGCTGCCGAATTTCAGTTCAAGTCGATTTTGTTTGGAGTTTATTTTTCCTCTAATGAGTGAATGCTGGTGCAGCAGGAAACATGCTGAGTCAGTGTTTTACTGCTGATGTTGCCAGATAACGCGCGTGTGTAATTACTGATTATCCCTCAAAATCAAATCCTCATGGATATTTATTTAGAGCGTTAATAGTGTAATAATTTCCCATTCCAATACATTTAATCACCGTAAAAACATTAAATTATATTTAAAAATAAATGGAACACTTAAATAAAAGAAGAAGAAAACTTACATTATGAAATGATTTATTGGCTGAATGAATCAACCTCAGTTATTTATTTTGTTCATATTACTGGCACATAAACCATTTTAAAAACTGCTGCTGAAATGAAACTGTATTTTGATGATTTAATCATTTATAACAATTACTGGCTTTGTTTTTCTGATGAATTGAACTGGACACTTTACTGAATTTCAACATTTAAAGAAAAACATTTTGGCCAAAAATCATTTTAGTGTCATATAAACTATTTGATTTCTTAAATGTGACTCAATATTAACATTTATACATAATATATTAAGCTGCTAACAAAAAATTCACACACACACACACACACACACACACACACACACACACACACACACACACACACACAAATACAACATCCCTAATCAATAAACCATCAATATTCAGCAGTGGAAAACAGTCCTAGAAATGAATTACGTCATTGGTGTGTCTGATGTGTGTGTGTGTGTGTGTGTGTGTGTGTGTGTGTGTGTGTGTGTGTGTGTGTGTGTGTGTGTGTGTGTGGGGTAGTCCAAAGATGACTCCTCTGTCCTCTGACCTGCACAGATTTTCTCTAACTTCACGCACACACACCGTGTTCCTTGGACGTCCTCCATGAACTCAGCAGCTGTCTCAGCATCACTCTCATCTCTCATCGTCCCCCTTCGACTCGCCGATGTGACAAAAGCAGCCTGACGACCAATCGGCCTTTGAATATCAGTGAAATCTTATCAGCCCCCCCACCCATCCCTTCGCCTGTGGTGGCCCCATCAGCATGTGTGGCCCCTGGCTGCTATTGTCAGGGGAAACATTTGTGTGTCAACTCCAGGGCTGTGTGTGTGTGTGTGTGGGGGGGGGGGGGGGGACGAGG
>CAAKHB010006004.1:179454-219105 GCA_901007665.1 Aeoliscus strigatus | reverse complement strand
CTGAAGAGTTCTTCTGAGTGGAGTAAATGCCGCTTGCTTCCCGTGAGGTCTGCGTGTTCTTCAGAATCCACTCCCTGGTTTGGGGACTGAACGGTATCCCTGTGAACCTGTACATCTCTTCTGCCTTCTCCACGGGGTGACGAGCAATATCTTCATATCGTACCAGCATGTAGCGGCTCCTCAGCCAGTGTGGTTGGCTCAGTCCCAGCTCTGCAGACATTTGAATGTCATCGCATTGACGTTTCAGCATCCTCAGCTCTGTGTCATCTTCAGGCACCTGGCCATCCTCAGCCAAGGTTGTCCAGTTCTTGAAATTAAAGGGAAAAACCACCATGCTGGATTGTAAGCGGGCGCGTGGATCTCGGACGAGCTGAATTACTGTGACATCCAGGTGAGGGTCTTCCAACAAGGGCTGCAGTGTTGTCAGCTGCTGAATACGAACAACCTTGATGGTATGGTATTTCTTGGAAAGGCAGGACTCTGATGCAAGAGTGAAGTTGAGCGGCCCACAGTGACGGGTTTTGCAGTTAAACCTGTGGCAGTTGTGGTTTAGTGTTAAAAACGCATTTTCTAGGATTACAATTATTTGCAACAGTTTCCAAAATATATTGTGCAACTCCAACACAGAATCAAATGCTTTTAGTTTAGTCATATCAAGTTTTTGTTGTTGTTTTTTTTACATTTTTGTGCTCTTATAACTTGATTAGCTTATTCAGAAAAACGTGTAATACCTCTCAAAAACCTCTTTGATCACAGGAGTACAGACTGGTTCTTCACAGAGAGCTGAACTGGACGCTCTACGGAAAAGGGCCGGTGTGACGTGGTCCTGAGGTGGGGGAGAGATGAACTTCTCAAGAGGTGAGAAATCGCACAGGAAGAGCCCCTGGAGTACACTACGGTGGATCCCACCTAAAACGGTTCCATTACTGGCCTCTGCAGCCAAGGTCATCCAGCCCTGAACATGCCACAAAGGCTCAAAAAGATAGAACATGTTCTGTCCATGTTGGTTGAAAAATTCCCCCACAAATGAGGATCCTGTTCTTGTGGTGGCGAGGAGAAGTATGTCCTTACGGCTGACATTGTTGCTGTCGGGGCCAACGTCATCGAGTCCTTCGACATTGCTTTGTTTCTCAGTAAGATTGGAGAAGTCGCCTTTTGTATCGTTGAGTCTTGAAAACAGCACTTTCATCGACGTCAGGCCGTTCTGTGTTGTGTTGCTGTAATCCAGCAGAGACGTCGGGGTGTGCTGTGGAGTCTGCCTCTGGATCAGCTTGTCAGACACCCTGAGAAGAAACCAATTCTTAGCATACGGGTCATTCTTTGACAATTACAGTTAAAACAAAAGTTAGAAGAAACCCATTGTCTGTCAAGTTTAAAAAAAAAACTCTTTTTGTACTGTTTGTTTGTAAAAGTACCATCATAGAAGATCTTATTGTTTTATTTTTAGGATGCTCATCTGTAACTTTCACACTTATAGCACCCTTCCATTCCATTTGGCCACACCCAGGACCAGAGCACTCAGTATAAAGCGCACAGTATAAAAACCCTGGAAAAGTCCCCCCCTCAGGGACGGAGGTCAACTTGAGCTGGCTGTCCCACCCAGGGGTGCCTAGAGTGCTCTGGTCGTGGGTCTGCAGCCAGCTCTTCCTCCTTCCCCCTGGTTGTTATCACATGTGACCTCAGGGTGCTTCAGATGTTCAGAAGACAAAGAACTAGAGTCTATCAGAGAACAGAGCTGGTGTGAATTAGATCTACAATCCAGACGGACCGACTTCACATTTCCTCTCTCACCTTGACAGGATGTTGCTCTCCTTTTCAATGATGACCAGGGCAATAATACAGATGAAGACAACTGCATATTTGCCCTTCATCTTCTTTGGGGTCCTGGCTTTCAAACCAAAAGCCTAGCTGGTCAGTGTGCTGGTCATAGCCTGTCACACAGGGGCTGAAGCTTCATTCTGAAAAAGAAAAACTTGAATTACTTGAATAAAGACAATAAAAAAACAGGCTTTTGAATGAACCACACACGCTCTTCATGGTGGCCTGTTGACCATTATAATTATATCAGCATAGAATAAGTAATAATACCCATATACCACGTTATACTAGGTACATATTTATGTAGTTTCGTTCTAAAAGATGAACTGAAGTCGTTTTTTTACCCTCTTCAGGAAGGGGAAGATGAACGGGGGGGGTACGTAAACATTAAACATTGATGTTTTCAGTGGTGTAGTGGAATACTACTACGTGGCACGGTCAAGGGGCACAGTTACATACCAGTACGATGTGATTTCAACTCTCCTCTCTCAAACAAGAGTTGTGAGAGGAGAACGTGTTTTATTGAACTGAGGTGCACGTAGACATTTACAGGGAAATCCTCCCTACACAATGGTGAAAACGTAAAGCAAAGGGAGTTTGGTAGGTGAAGGACCTTTACTACAACCCATTCCTTATTTACAAATTCATCTTCTCTGCTTAGTCTCAAATAGAAATACACTCTTCATCCCTGTTCCCTACTCTGTTTTATGCCTTCAAAAAAGGAACACGATGACAGTAAATGCCGTTTTCAAGCTGATCTGGAGTAAATGTGTGCTCTGTAAGTAAATATCACCCAATTATCTCAGCCTAATACCCCACAACCATCAAACTGTCAGGCTGAGGCACTTGAGCCGGGCGTTGATACATATTCAAGAGTCACTGGAGCGTTTGACGAATCTGCTCAACCAGAAACACACATCACTCTGTTTATCATCTCACTACAAATTACATTAACGCCTGCCTTCAACGCCTTAGAACGACATCTCACAGAGGAACCAAAATCTAAATTCCCTCTAAAAGCTTTACTGGGTGTTGGTGTAAATCCAAAACATTGCTGTTTATCATCTCCATGTGACTGATTTCTCAGTGATCAGACACCATATTACCACCACCTCCCTGTTACTCTGTCAGCCCCCTGGGACTGAGAATTTGTGAGCTGGTTAAGTCATGATGGAAGAATGTTTGGGCGAGACTGACGTCTTCAGTAGAAGAATTTATTGAAGCCCGATGAGGAAGTCACCACCTCTTAATGCCAACCAATTCTGAGAGGTCAGAGGTCTGCCCCCTCAGAGCATATTGGAACCGAAGCACACAACTTCAGTGACTGGGAGGGTTTCACTGGTCAGACGGAATCATGACACAGAGTTGTGCTGCACAGCTCCTCTCCCACGACCCTGAGGAGCAGCAAAAGGATACGTACTCCAAGTACACAAGTATGATAAAACCTTCTCAGAAACGAAGCTCTGCAATGTGGCCTTGGTTGTGACATCAACTGCCTCTGGAATGTGACGATCAGTGAACGACCTGAACAAAGGACAAAGGAGCTCATCGCAGACTTGAGGGGTAAATGCAGTGCAACCCGGACCTGCTCTGTGCAGGAGGCTAAGATCACTCCCCACTACCATCCATGTCTACGACGGTGGTGGAGACTGAGGTTTACGCTGCAAAAACACGGCTACGCCCATATCCTTAACCTTTGACCTCACTCCCCAGGCACCAATTTTACCTGCTGGACTGAGACTGACGGCCACAGTGAGGGAGGGAGGTAAGGACAACACTGCACCAAGTGGCTACACTCATTTACGCCGACAATAAAAGTCTGATTTTGTTGCTAACGGGGCTTATCAAAGTCGAAATGAAAATCACTGTCACACCAAACGACCAGACTCGTTGTGCTCCCTGTGATGAGGATCTGGCTCTAAGATCTCAGCAGCACATCCATTAAGGCCACACCTGGCCATCATGAAAAGTATATTTGTGATTCACGCTGGCTTCTTCCACTCCCAGCTCCATGGTCCCAGCTGTAATAAACGCAGTATTCCTCCATCCCTCCATCCCACACATTTTCCACCAGTTAATGCTACAGTAGCTCTTCTGTGAGACTGGACCTAACAGACGGGCCTTCACGCCCCATGTGCATCAATGAGCCTTTGCCGCCCGTGACCGTCTGTTGCCCGTTGTCCTTTCTTTCTCCTTCACTTTTGGTTGCTACTGTAAACCACTCACTCATTCCGGAGACGTTCCGACATGGTATTGTAGCCATCAGTGGTTAGTGAAAGCTGCTCAGGTCCTTGAGCGGACTGTTGCTGTCTAAATTTGACCATTGTTTTTTTTTGTAACTTCACCTGTCTGTGAGTTCATGTTGTGGCTGATCGGTGGGGTGTAAATCAGGTGTTTGTGTTTGTGTCTATCTTCCTGTCAGTACACACAATGGAAGCCTGCATCTGTTTTTGAAGGAAGGTCAATTAAATGTCCACAGACATAATGGAAACTGGGTCCTGAGTGTGTGTGTGTGTGTGTGTGTGTGTGTGTGTCCTTTTAATAGTATGGTAGGCATTTAGGGGGGAGGGGGTATTTGAATGGGAGCAATTCCAACATCTCCACCACTGAACCAGAATGAATACATACTAATGGTACCTCTGCACGTCATTACCCTCTGCAGAGAATGATTCTTGAATAGATTTAACAATATATCCCATGTGAAAACCACGTGAAATCTGAGCTAACGATTTATAAGGAGGTTCATCTGTTTACAACACGTTTATACCTGCGTCATAGGAGCAAACAATCAATATCTGCAGTCCATCATCTGGGTTCAGGATTTACCGTGCACCGCTGCTTCCGGTTGGGTTCATTCATCGGTACTCCTTCCATCGGACATAAACAACATATAACGACCAAGTGGAAGGCTGGGTACGAACCTCGAAGCTGGTCTCTCTCGGCAGTCGAGCAAAGCCCTCCCGGGTGTAGAAAGAAAGCGCCTCCTTCGCGGCATCCTGCTGCATTGTCTCGGAGGAGGACACACTGCCTCATTGTGTCCGGGGACGCGGGCTCCTCTGCTCGGCCACATGAACCGGAGGGGGCGCGGAGGACCGCACGGCTCCGACGAACATGATCCGTGATCCTAGTGATTCATTCGGCTCTGAGTCTGTGAGAACGTGTGAACTGGAGATGCTTCACCGTACCGCTGGGGGAACTTTTTTTCTGTCAGAACTGTTCATCCCGGCAAAACTTTTTCTCACGGCTTGGACACCACGCGCGACAAGAGCGAGCAGCACACACGTCACTGCTCCTCGTGTGTGGGACCGGTCACGTGACGACCCTCCCCACCACCACCTCTATCTCTCTCTCACACACACACACACACACAGCCCCTCCTACCAGGACCCCCGTTGATCAGGAATCAGCAGCATCTCATCGGTGTGGTATATCTGTACCACAGTTCTGAGCGCGAGCAGGGGGAGTTTTACGGTATTTTTTTCTAAAGCAAAAAAAAAAAAAAGCAAAACACAAAACAAACCAAAAAACAGCATAGAAAGGGATAAATGTATTCATTTAAAAGAATTATAGAACCATTTTTCCATTTGTATTTCTATTCACCCGTCATTCTTTATGTGTTTGCAGATTTGACCGCTTGGTGGCAGCAGAGTAAAAGGAAGCAGGCAGCAGTGCTGCAGTGACAGATGTCAGTGTCAGATGGTCACTCAGTCATAAATCTGATTTGATATAGATTCATATTTCCCCCCTCCAATTTCCTCCAAACACTAATTGGAAAGAACATTAGATGACTATTTATTAATGAGTGCTTGTTATTTTCTTTTCTACTTTTGAATGGAATTTTAATCAGCTACACATTTCCACGAGTTTATTGATATTTATGTTTTTGTATTTATTGTTTTAATGAGCTTCTGTATTAATGGCTAAAATTTAGGATTTAGTGTTTGCAATCTTATTACAATCCACTTCATGAACACGTGCATGAAGATCCTAATGCCTTAAAGAACATCTGCTGGTGGTCATGTCACTTCATGAAAAAAAAAATGTTCTGCAGAGCTAGCGTGTCACGTCTTTTGGGATTTTGCTTGATTCATGACTTTTTACATTCACTCTGCTAGCACTCTATGAGGTTTACTAAACGAAGAGGCTGTTAACCTACAGTATACTCTGTATGGAGAGATTAATGGAGTGACCTAGATTTACAATGGACCAGGACTAAAAGCGAACCTCTGGCCCTTGGCAAACCACACTAGAGATTATCAATAATAATCCAAAATGGAAAAGCTGAAATGGTATCTTGACAACAGGTGCTCAAACACACAGAGTGGCACAAGTGCTGCAGACCACAAATTATTTATTTCCTTATGTGTTTTTCAAGAGCAGGATAGAAATGATCTTTGTTCACTCAATCTAGCTGTTCACTCAACAAAATAAAACAAAATTCACATCAAAATACATTTTAAATTGACATATATGGCGTAAATTGGGAATCCTTGGGTTTCTTGTAATCCAAAATGTTCTTGATGTTGTGGTGTTTGTGTTCTACTTTTGATATCTTTATGGAGCATATTGGAAACATGGACAGGACAAGAGCCAAATTAATTCTACCAGCAGATTTCTCTGTCAACATTGTCTCTTGTCAAGAGGCCAAAAACGTGCTCAGAACTCCAACTACCCAACATATTTTCTCATGTAATCTTTCAGTGATTAAATGTATGGCTAAATGTTTTATATCTGGGGTGTGGTTATAATTACCACATTGCGAAACACCATTTCAACCCTTTACAATGTATTACAAAGTGTACGAGCGAGTGTCACAAGAACAGCAGATTTAGACTTTCTTCTATCAACCTCTGGGACCCTCAAATGATTTGTTCCTCCCATTTTGACACCATAGACTTTCTATTGTTGTTGCCGCATGAGATCGCATTCCTGTTGTTTTTATTTTCCTTGATTTTAAAGACAAATTTCCATTCACAGCTGCTGAACATTTACTCATGGCATATTACAAGTATTAAGTAGTTATAGGTTATTTCCCGGGTATGAGAGAGAGACCCTGACCGGAACAGGGGGGTTGAGGACATGCCAGTGGGGCAGTAGACAAAGCAACATATTATCTACAAAGTTTCATCCAATGCAGCTGTTCATTTAATTTGAAGTTGTTGTCATGTGATTGAGACACTATATATTTTTAAAGTCAAGGTGACCTCTGTGGACAAAACCTTACATGATACAAGAAATGCAACATCACATTTGCGAGGTGACATTTTTTTCAACAGTCACTGAGTGATTCCAGTGATCCACGGGCAGCAACAGGCTAAAGGGATCTGCATATCCCTGAAATGTCCCCCTGTGCAGCCTAATGGCTGTGTTCCCTCAGGAAACAAAGAGGTCAGCACGTGCTGCTGTGATTAAAGGCGCGAGATTAGAATGTAAGATGATGACTCCAGATGAGCAGTGGGCTTTGGCCATATGATTTTTGGATAAATTATTTCAAAAACACTTTGAAATACAGGTAAATTAGGGTTTTATTCACTATGGAACGTGATAACAAACATCCTGCTTGTCTGTTTGTGTAGCCACCTTATACGAAGCACTCACCGCAACATCAGTGGCTTCATGCAACATTGTGTCTACTAATTGTGCTTTACATTTATGTCTGATGTCCACAGACAGTGCATTTACAAGATGAAGAGGGATTAGACCACAGTGGGTTAATCTTTAGACCTGCCATCTGCCAGCACCACCAGAATTAAACCTGAAGCTACAACCTTCACCAGGAAGTCACCCACCAGGTGTTCTTTTCCAGTCCGTGACCTTGTGAAAGTTATTCATTTCCTCAAAATAATCAATGTGCCTTTAATTCTTTGTCATGCTGACGTTAGTTTGCGCATCCAAAAGGACCGACCCTACATAAGGATATTAACTGCAGCCGGACACATGAATGAAAAGCTGATATGTCTACAATATGAATGTCTTTTACGCAGCATGAACCTTTTTATTCTTTATTCACATTGTAGACGATGCAGGAAGAACAGTTGGTGCTCGCAGCAGCTACTGAGTTCATACTACACTCTATACTTTCATCCAGTACAATTCAGATCATAAAATAGATTTAACTTCAGCATAAGACAGCATGGATTGCGAAAGATTTAGTCATGTCTGTAAATCCGTTTGCATGCAACATGTTGTAATAGTGTACTTCTATAACATACAGTTGTTATGTTTGTATGCTAGAGATTTGTTTAAAAGGATAATGGCAAAATATTACACACGCTACATGTGTATTATGTCTTGTTTCTTTTCCTTGTCTTTTATAATACAGTTTGCTGGGTTTTGGGGATCATAAAACATTATATACAGTACAGGTTGTTGGCATCAAGTAACAATTATACTGTTGTACAACCAATGAAGAGGGAGACTTAACCAGTCAAAGAGTTGATGTTTGACTTTCAGTCATTGGTAATTATTATATAACACTGTTTGCAACTGTTTTTCTCCGGGTGCTAAAGGAGCTTATCAAACAAGAAGATTAACTTGATAACACAAACCTAAAAGACACTTCAAAAAGTCCCAGAAAGGCATTAGGTTAATCAGTGGTCTTTAATTAAAGAGATGTTACACATAGTAAACAAAGTTCATTAACTATTGCAGCAATATACAGCAGTTCATAAAAACAAAGATTCAAATAACAAAATAATTACAACGGACAGTCGACAAAATCGAGTTTACAGTGCACACATTCCCTTAATGATTTCTCAGGAATTACAGGCTCATTAGATCAAGCGCTGCTCTCATCTGCATCATCCGCATGATGAGTCTATTACTTCAGTACAATGTAGTAAATAGTTGTTTTCTTAATGCAACACATGGTGGTGGAGCTTATAGCAGATGGTACCACATACAATAAGAGCCACACACTGACCAATATTACACAGTAGATTCTGCGTTGTTTTAATCCCTTTACTTTGTCTACCAAACACTCCCTGGATGACAGATTGTTTCACTTCAAGCAACATTTACATTGCATCACCATCAAAAAACTCTCTCATTCATTCATCTTCATCATCATCAAAACATCATCGATACTGTGAAAAGTCCAACTCTCCATCGATCCATTTTCCTCTGCTTTGCCAGAACAGTATTAGTTAATAAACCAACAGTTTGTATTAAACAGTATCATCATTAAAAGTTATGTGTATGCATCATCTATCAATGAACATGATTAATTATGAAGAAATATTTTTCATTGATTACTCATCTGATCCGTTGGTCTTCATTAAAACAGCATTAAAACTGTACCTGTCCTTCATCTGCGGTTCATTTGTCCTCCATCTCCTGTGGATTGTTGTTTGTCGACAGTTGGACTGAGGAGTAACTCTTAAGATGTGTCATTGGATTAACGTGAGCATCTGCCCTGAGCCGCCACAGTCGCCCACAAACACCTCGAGATCTGCGTCTCATGTACAGGCCTGCCGACGGAGTCGTCTTCATGGTGCCACCTTATCGGTCCATTCTTTAGGATGAAGAATGTAAAGATAGCACATTTGCCACTGTGCTTTGTATTTGTCCACACCTGTTTTGGTAAGTTGGATGTAGTTCCTGTAGCTGATATCTGTGAAAACAGTACAAATGCATTTAAATGTAGCTGGATGGATGATTGTAAATCAGAGTCTAAGTCATTATGGGCCTGAGCACAATGATTCTTATTTGATTTTTTTTTTTTTTTTTTTGCTATTTAATGCTATTTCAGTTTTCTGTGCATGTCTGTTTTATGACTGTTTATTTTATTAATTCTACCCAAAGGGTTTTGTGAAATAACAACAGCTGAAAACCTTTTTGAAGGAAAGGTCTCATGTGTTGATGAAAGTCACCTGTAATCCCCTTAAGTAACCAGGAAAGCAGGGGGGCATAAGGGTACGGTGTAAACAGTTTTATCTATTCTAACCTAGTATTCGATAAAACACAATGTGTGAAGTGTGTGGAAGAGTCATATTATCAGTAAGTTGTGGGCCTGTCAGTGAGGATTTGTTCTGCTGATGCATACTTAATTTTATTTCTGACAAAAATTCAATTGCGCGGAACCATTTGGTTTTATGTCCTTTCCCTCAGCCCAAGCAGACTTTGCCCCTTACTTCTATGACAATGGACCCTACAGCCGCAACGGGAACCTGGCATTGTTCAGCCTGTCCGAGGACACAGTCGTCGGTAAGATCTACCTCCTCTGCAGCATTCAGAGAGCGGCATGTTTTCCAAAATAACAGAGACCAGGATGTTGAACTGTCTTTGATAGCTCGACAGATGTTGTGTAGTGCTCTCACACTAACACGTCCATCTGCTGGTGCCACCTGTTGATGTGAGGGGCAGTTTGCTGGCTGTGAAGGTGGCACAGCCTGCTGCCGTCTCCACTTTATGATTGAGGTCCTTGAGTGATTTAGATACACTTCAATCTGTCAAATATTTGTGTTGCAATCTAATACTGAAGATTGCATTTATAATGTTTTTAAAGTAATATACAGTATATACACGTTTTGGGGTTACGCTAGTATCAACACTATTGTGCACTATTTTATATGTATTGTTTATGTAATACTGTATATTGTACAATATAATGTTAGACAATATGTTAGCTAATATAATAATGTTAGATTAAAATTAAACTTGCCATGTAAATTATGTCACTGTCGATGCAGAAATGGGAATATATTTTAACTTTCAAAAATAGAGTAGTAATTATGAAAAAATTGGTTTTGAAATATGTAAATTTCCCATTCCATGTCCAAACATTTGTCTTGTAGTGTGTGTATATATCTACAACGGCAGGATGCAGTTGGTTAGAAAACGTTTGAATGTTTACACACTCACACATTTCTCAATAAATCACCAAATGATGTATTTTCAGGTACACAAATCTATAGACTTAATGGCACAGACCCAGAAGGCCAGGAGGTGAGGTACGGCCTCTCCTTTGACCCAGGCTCCAAAGAATATTTCAGAGTTGACCCCAAATCTGGAAACATCACCTTAGTGGACAAACTGGATAGAGAGGTAAACCCCAGTGACGTTAATGTAGATGAGGAATCAGTGTTAAGGGAAATCGTATATACACTATGTCGTCCCACTAACATCTGTGTCCGTCTGCTAAGAAACAAGATTCGATTGACGTCCTTGTTAGCATCACTGATGGGAAAAGCAAGGTGTGTGTGTTTCTACTGTCACCATCCAATTATGTCTGCAATTCATATTTGAAACACAAGTTGATGTTGTGTTTTTTAATTACACATTTAGGTTGTGGAACGAGTAACAATATTTGTCATGGATGCGAACGATGAGAAACCTGAATTCCAAAACATGCCCGCCATCATTGATGTGCTGGAAGTAAGTAAGACAAAGACTCTGTATGCGTCTACATTTTAACATAAGAAATCCAGTCTCTCGCACATTGTTTCCGTAAGCTTTATATGTTCTTAATTGCCGCGCCTGTTGTAGACCACTGAGTCTGGAAACAGCATCTACAAAGCTGAGGCTGTGGACAGAGACACGGGCTCAGGGGGCTCCGTCACCTACTACCTTCAGGTACTACCTTCAGGTTTGACTGCACTGCTAGAGCACGTCCCCTTCTCCACTAAAGGGTTATATAAGCATAAAAAAGGGTTTTAAATTTTGTCCGTCATTGGAACCTGCATGTTAATCTGCATGCGATGGACAGAAGACCTATGTAGTGATAATTACATTAATATCAGTGAGATTTGCCAGGGTTCATGTATGTGTTTATGTGCCAGACAGACATTAAATTACAATCACATTTGTGTCAGGTAATGTGGGCTTAGAGGGCTGATTTGGTTGTGGGGGGTGGCAGGGAATGTTCGTTTGCACTTTAGGCTATTAAGACCAGAGAACAGCTGGCCCAGAGTAACAGTGACGTGTGACACAGTGCACATCTGGACACAGCGGCTTTCACCTGCCTGCACTGTCCTTGACCATATGGGGTCCTTACATCCAGATGGACAAAGAGATAGACATTATACAGGATTCTGCCTAATTCAAGTGACGAGTGAGTGTTTTTATGCAGCCATCTGACCACTCTACATGATATCTCACGTGAGAGGTTGTAACGGGGGCTTCAGTAAAAGGCTTTTACTCTTGTGACCTTATTTGAGTCTGTGTTTGCACTTTTAAAACCCTGCTTTTGTTCTGTTCTTTGTTGCAGAATCCTCAGTCCAGTGTGTTTGGCATTGACAGACATAGCGGAGTCATTCGACTCAAATCTGAAGAAAAGTTGGACTTTGAGAAAACAAAAACACACTTTGTCACTGTAATTGCCAAGGTAAAATAATCACAGGGATCTGTGGGATGTGCTGGGTTTCATTGTAACACTGTTCCCTGTGGAGTACTACAAGGAGTAATGCTGACTTCAGCAAATCTGTGAAGAGATTCCGTGGCTCAGTCAGTTCTGTCTGTTCAGTCAGATCAGTGATTTTTGCATCCGTCTACCAACTCGCATGAAGTTAGGCCTGGTTCCATTTGTGTCCCAAACAAGCTAACTCTTTTTACAATAAATGTATGTTACATTTTTCCCAGGACGGTGGTGGAAATTTCAACGGAAAGGAGCAGTTCATGTCATCCTCCACGACCTTGACCATCAATGTGATTGACGTGCAGGACACCCCTCCGTCTTTTATTGGGACACCTTATTTCGGCTACGTTTATGAAGTGTCAGAGCCGGTGAGTATGAACGCATCTTTCGGTGATCGTCTCATACGTTGTATTTCCACAGACACAGACACACAAAAGACACAGAAACCCAAGAAAACATGATCGGATATCACACAACTTTAACTCGTGACATTTCACCGTAACACCCTGTCAGCCTTCTTCATAGAGTTTCTCACAAAGCTACGTTATCTCTTTTCTTCACAAAAATGTCACTGCAGTAGGTCGATGCGCAGCATTATGGTGTACATGGTGACCATCTTGGTTGTGACATACTGTATCTTGGTTGTGCCGATCAGTGAGCCAGGTTTCATAATATTCTCAATATATTACATGTGATAACTTCTGTTTTGCACTGATGATTTAATTTTACAGTTAATCCTGATTTAACCTTTTACCAGGGATCACAGATATTCACCGTGGTGGCCAGAGATGGTGATGTGGGAAATCCAAATCCAATCCAATACTCCTTTGAAGAGGGTAAGCATGTCACAACATAAAAGTACAGTTATGTCATTTACAGCAAAGAATTACAAACACCTACAAATACCATCTCTTGTCTGTTGCTTGTCATTTAGGTGATGACGGTGTTTTTAGCATCAATAAAACAAGCGGTTGTATCACCCTGCTGACGAGTCCCATTAATCTGAAGAGAGAAATCTTTAACATCCATGTCAGGGTGAGTTTTAATATACACTGTTTGTATTTCTTTCAAAGACACTTAAAACTGTCTTATACACTGTTTCCGATGATTTTAACCCCTCGCCCAGGCATCTGAAGTCAGTCCTGAAGGCAAACTGCTGGACTTCAGTGTGACCGCAGTGGTGATCCGAGTGGTGGATCTGAACAATAATCCACCTACTTTCTATGGACAAAAAGGACCTCAAAATATATTTGAACTGACCATGTATGAGCATCCCCCCGAAGGGGAAATACTGCGTGGGCTCCAAATCACAGTCAACGACTCGGATCAGGTGAGGTCGATCTTCCTCCATCGTTTCTAATGAACGGTGTGAAGACAATTGGCGATTGGTGCAGTAAAATGATCTTTTCATATCGTCTTGTGTTTATAGTATTTCCCCCGATGAGTGAGAAAAGAGGAGAACAGTGATTGTAGTTATGTAACTCTCATTTTCTGACCAAATTATATTATTTTCTAATGAGAAACATTATGTGCTGTGTGACAATGAAACCGCTTTAAGCCTGCCATTAGCACAGACAATCCTGTTCAAATTGCATGAATTTGACAGCACACAAGTATAAATTAAAAAGCTACGCTCTGACGATGCCATTTGTCTGCTTACGCAAGTCGCTCTGTGTTTCCAGCTCCTTGTATGAGTTCCATCCAAATGTTCACTGATAATACTGTTACAGCATCAATGCACACTTGCTTTATCCACTGATGTTTCACCAGGAATGATATTGCTCTGACTGATGATGTATTGATTTCTCTTACATTAATAATGGAAAATACAAAGCTTTTATATTGATTGAATGAACTATAGACAGCTTGGATTATATTGCATATCTCCTGGTGTGCAGATAGCTTTGTAACAAATGCAGATTATGTTTCATTTATAGTAAATAAAGTCACATTTTCACTGACGTTTGCAGGGAGCAAATGCAAAATTCAATTTGCGACTAATTGGGCCAGGAAGGATGCTGCGCGTTGTCCCGCAGACCGTCCTGAACGAAGCCCAAGTCACAATCCTCGTGGATGATTCTGCAGCAATGGACTATGAGAAATTCCATTTTCTCACATACAAGGTGTGTGCATCATGTTTGAACATTGAATTAAAGGTCACAAAGATCAAGTCTTTCTTCTCTGTTAGCTACTTGCAGTGGAGATTGACACACCAGAGAGATTCAGCGCCACAGCAGATATCGTCATTCATCTCTTGGACACCAATGACAACGCACCCAAATTCTCCTCAGATTACTACATTGCCAGAATTCCAGAAAACTCACCGGGTGGCTCCAATGTTGTGTCAGTCACGGTGAGTCAGTCTTTATCCTGTCTAAAAATACATCAGCAGTATACGTCACTGGGAACTAAAGAGGTATGCCGATTTTAACAAAATGCCAGAGAGAGAGCCATTAATTCCCTAAATGTAGAAATTTGGGGCTGGGGTTGGGATAATATGTGAAAACATGTAGATAAAAGCTAGGCGAGGTAAGCTGCCAGATGGCTATCACTTTCATTTTGTTGTGTAACACCAAATTCCCAGATTTGTTCTCTCTGATGCTTAGCTACACAGAATATGTGCAGAGAAGCATAACACTTTAAAACAATTCCACATAGAACATAGATAATTATGTTCACATAAGCTCTGCTGATTGAGACGTCATTTTGGACTTTGTCGTCCTCTGCCCTTGTCCGTTCATCAGCCCCGCACTCGTCAAAGCAACCGGGACACTCGCTAACAAATCCTGCCATTGCGTGAACACTAACAGAGGCTCGTTGCCTTGATCCCGGGCAATTTCAATCAGATAAAAGAACAGCCACCAAGTGACCTTGGTCACACGGAGGCTGTGAACAGGCATCCCTGCGGCTAGAGACAGACAGATTAGCTGATGACAGGATGATGTTCCTATGACATTGAAATTCATTCTTTTTATAGCTGACCTCTGTAACATCATGTTCCAGATTCACAGGCCACGGTGGCAGGCAGTTTTCAGCTCATTCAAGAGATAAACCAATCCTTCTTCTTTATTTTGTGGATTATCAGGGGTATAAGGTGGAAATAAAGAGATGGCACACACACTACTGTGTAATGCCAGTACGTGGGATCTGCCGTGCCACATATTGCATTAAAACTCTTAAAAGAGAAATTCTAGATTATCGTGACTTCTGCTGAAGTTGCACGGAATTATGCAAGAGTTGCAAGCAAACTTATAAAATCTCTCTCTCTCTTTTCTATAAAATCGGTGTGAACTGTTTCTCTGCAGGCGATAGACCCAGACTCCGGGCCGTGGGGGGAAGTGAAGTACTCGATTTACGGATCAGGGGCTGACCTGTGAGTGTAAAATCACTTTGTTCAACTCTTTTTTCTTATCTACATATGTTGATGACTCAGTCACAATGTCAAACGTTGAATGAACTTCATGAATGCCTGAACAGGAATTTGTCGTTGGTCTTGTTTGTTATATGAACGTGTCAGAGCTGTGTGTGTGTTTTGGATGAAACCAGCTGGTTACACTCCAGCAAAGGAGAATGAAAATCAAAACACACACACACACACACACACATGTTCATGCAACACGGAAACACCAAGTTACCAAGACGTCAATCATCTCAGGAGATGATTGAAATGTAAAGGTTAGACATTACTGCATGTGGAGACAGAAAAACAACAACAAAACATTTATCTGAGCTGCTCAGAAATAGTACAGCAGACTGTAATATCAGAATGTGGTTTATTTCACCGACGCACATGTAGTCCCTCAGAGGATTTCCCAGTATTTCCTCTCATCCCAACTGTTATTAGATGTCCAGTCATGATCTAACCTCAGAGGAATAAATCTGTTCTCTCTTGATATCATGTGTATACCCACCTGTTCAATCAGTATAGCTAGAGTTCTACAGAGTAACTGCATTTTATGCCGGGCTGAATGAAAACATGAAAACAGAAATGTTAAAGACACATGAACCTGTAATATTCAACCAGCTCTGCTATGTGTCAATTCTGCCCGAAACGTCACATCTTTACATCAACAATATTCCCAACGGTGGAATGTAGATGACATTCAGGCTTTACAGTGCAGATTTGATCTCTGTAGCAAAGAATCACAAGTCACGGCCTTAGTGACGCCACATGGATCCAGGACAAGGATTTCAAAAATAAGCAGAGAAGAGAGATTTAGAAGACTTTTAGCTTAGTGCCTACATTTGTTTGGTCACGACCTTTTTGGGAGTCACCTCAGATTACCTCCAAATGCCACTTATCATCATACATCATGATTTCCTGATTATGTACTGATGTTTCTGGCAATAGCTTGTAGACTACCTCAACATATATGCGATCATGCAGACCTACGCTTTGCCAGCTCCCGTTCCTGGTTAATCCTCTAACGGGATTGTAGAAGAAAATAGACTGCTCTTTGCTTCTTTGAACTAAGACAAAGTCATTGTAGGTCAACCAGGCTGAAACATCATTCCACTGCTGCACCGCAGGTTTCCACGTTCCAGACAGGACAAACTTGCTATATGCAGGAATGGGACATTGACGATATCGATGACTTCAACATTGTTAGAGATTGATTTATTCACACTGTATACTGTATATATAATTTCATCAACAATCTCCTCCGGCACCAGGACACCATTAGCCTTACTTAGCATTAACAAGATTTAACAGCTTAGTTGGCTTTCTCACTTTCTTTTAACAAGTAATTAAAACTAATTTAACTAAATGTATGTAAAAATAACACATTTTTGGTGTTATAAAGTTAATTTCATTATGTCATTTTGTTATTGGGATCTAATATCGGTTACCTGCTTCCAGAAAGACCTGTTTGCTTCATGTTAAGCTGCTAATTAACACCTATTTATAGTATACCAGGGTACAAGGAATGTGTGTATATACTTGTGTGAAAAGCATGGTATACCTTTGTATGTACTGTAGAATATATGCAGTAAATTTGAAGGTTGTCAAATGTCCCAATTCACAGGTTCTTGATCCAGCCTACATCTGGGATCATCTACACTCAGCCCTGGGCGAGTCTCGATGCAGAGGTGAGGTCCAAATATAATTTCTATGTGAAGGCAGAGGACGCAGAGGGCAAGTACAGTCTGGCTGAAGTCTTTGTGACCGTGCTGGACCTGAATGACCATCCACCTGCGTTCAATAACAATTTCCTGGAGAAGACCATGGTGATTGGAGCACCAGTGAAGATAGAGGTGAGATATGTTCTGTGATGTTTTTTCTACAAAAACTAGCTAAAGTGGGCTATTGACGTTATTGCCATTTCATCTCCACAGGCTGTGGATGATGACGCAGAAATACCCAACAACGTTATCGAGTACACCATCATGAGAGCGGAACCAGACAGCAACATCTTTGACATTAACGCTGACACCGGCGAGATCAATCTCAAGTCGTACATCAAGTCCATGGCCATCATTCAGAACATCACCAAGCAGAGGGACTGCACCTGGTCGCTCGTGGTGCAGGCCAGAGACCGGGGCCAGCCGTCGTTCAGCACCACTGCTGTTGTCAAGATCGACATTACTGAAGCAGTAAGTAGCAACAGGATTTAAAATAACAACTGTCCAAGCATCACCAGACAGTGCCTGCACTTCTGAAAGAAGCAAATGCTAACTTCCTTAGCATTAGCCAGAGAATGAAACTGTTATTTACCAGGCGATGTATGTTTCAGTACTCACGCAAGGTTACAGGCTTTGACATGAAAGAATTAAAAGACACAACACTCGCCAGCATTAACAACAAATAACAACAACTTGAGTTTCAAAATGTCGTTGTTAATTCATCCAGCACTGATTCAATATTCCTATTCTGCAATAACATGGAGATAGCCACAGGTCTGGGGATTCAGTAACAATGCAGCTCTTTATCCAGCGGATCCTTCTTCACAAAGAACTAGATCATACTGAAGATCTGTTGTACTAAACAAACAAACTAAAAAAACATGACGTTCCGCCAGAGTAAATGCCTTTTTTATCAACAAATCGTAAATCAAGCCCTAAATGTAATATTTAGCTCAAAGTTTGAGTCAAATAGCTTTATCTTGTTACTTGCGCATTTTATCATTCCATCAGTTTGTATGAGGTGCTGCAGCTTCTCTGTCAACACAGATGATTGCAGGATCTCCATGTCTCACATAAATGCAATTGTCATGTTTTCAGATCAAGTCCAGGTTTTTCTCATACTTCTTGGGACTAAGGAAACGTCCAGGAGCTGTGTTTGGAATTTTTTTTACCTTTGCCACCTTCGCCATCACGTTGACAATCTTCATTTCCACCCTTATATACTGGAACTCTGTGAAAAAAGCGCGCGTCCAATCTCAGGGCAAGATCAGAAAGATTATACGGAGGCCTGTGCCATAAATGAAGCTTGCCTTGAGATCATCAGCATAACAGTATAGTTGTTTTTTCTGCGTGGTTTTAAACATTTATAGTCCTATTGACATGATTCTGTAGTAAAAAAAAAGTCTGTGTCTGTAAAAGAGTACATGAGCACAATATGAACTATTCTGAAACTGTTCCCACTTTTTTCTATGTTTACATTTAAACAAACAAAGTGGAAAAAAATCCAGTTTTAAATATTTACATGACTTCACTTTTGTTTCTTTCTTTTGAACTTTTAAATGCTGAATGGTCTCAGCAGAAGGTTTCCAACTACACCTCTCTGATCTTGTCTTGACGAAGCATTACAACAGTTAGTTAAAGTGTGATATTTTTTACTTTTAGAAAGAGAAAAAAAGCAGTATTTTATTCTTATGGCAGTATATTGATACCTCGGCCAAATAAATGAATTCATGCAGTTTAGCAGAAACAGGGAACATTACTAAATGTGTGACTTCAGTCCCATGGATGTGAACTCTCCTTGTGCTCTTTTACAGACCCAACTCAAAGGGGGGCCTTTGGGATCATTTTTTATACAGAGTAGAAACAAGCCTTTGCAAATCCTAGGCATTCTTGCTGGTGTCATTATTCTCATGGTCATTGTCACAACCATCATCTCCACTGTAACATTCATTCGCAACAAAAAGTCCAACCGCATCCTGCCTAATCGCCGTGTGAGGAGGAGGCCACGGAAACAGCACACCTGGAACTTTAAAAGCGCCTTCAAGAAACCAGAAACCCCCGAAGTGAAATTCAGGGTTGAGGAGGACGAGCAGGAGCCACAGAACGTTGTGGAGAACATTAACTACAACAACAATGTCAGCAATGTTGTGAGGCACTGGCCCCCTCCACCGCGTGCCCCGTCTCTGCCCCCTCCACCGCCACCCTGCTTCTCAGGGGAGCGCAAGTGGACGGTACCTACTGTATCAGCTGCTGTGGCAGACAAACCTAAGAGGAAACCAGTCGTAACCAGTCAGGACACGGCAAACAAAGAGCTGGTTTCAGAGCTCAAGATGAGACTGGAGCAGAAGAGGTTGCAGAAACATTCATAGTGCTACTGTGTGTGTGTGTGTGTGTGTGTGTGTGTGTGTGTGTGAAAGAGAGAGAGACAGAGAGAGAGACAGATCAGATTAAAATGGGCCAAAACTCTCATCACAGTTCATCAATCATCAAAAATGTCTCATGTTTTCAACACTTGTGCCGTAAAGTTCTCCAAAGTTCTCTCTCGATTTCAACAAGCAAGACTATTTTTTTTCGAATCCCACCAAGCTTCTTACAAGAGATTTCATGACACTTGAACTGACTAAAGAGATCAGCCTGAGGGACGGGAACCAGAGAGATCACGTCAGGAACACTTTTAATCCCACCCGGCAGGTGAACAGCACTGCTTAGAGCTCCACTGTATGTGATGATTTAAAGGACTGATTGAATAGATTTACTGTATTTCCATGTCTTTTTGCTGATAACAAATGTACAGACTTTATTACCAATAAATGATCATTTGTAATTTCAGACTTGCATGAAAATGGATTTGAATTACCAACAAGTACTGTACACAAGGTTTAAAAAGAATTTTACACTCCCGGGGGACTCTTCAGGCAGCGTGGTATGTCTTCTCAGGATTACATCTCACGGACACCCGGGACACCCTGCTCATCGACTGCAGCTTGAACCTATCGTGAGACACAACACTCTGTGGCCATCAGCTTAAAACACCTTGTTAATGAACTTGTATGTGCACTCTACCGCCCCCTTCTGGGCATGTTTACAAGTTTGTCAAGGTTTGTAAACGCGTCTCAGATAGCTGTTTTTTTTTGTTATTACTGCACATAACTGCAGTTTTCAGTGTGCATGGCCATAAAGGACACAAATTCATGCTCTGCTCACCTCACAGGATTTACAAAAGGAGTTAGTGTAACATGTTAAAGATGACAGAAAACAGCAAAGCACAATGGTATCCAAATGTGGAATATTAGTCATATCATAGGGATATGCATAGAGACAGACTGGGAAGTTTAAAGACAGCCTTACACAGCAGCATCCCATTTGCTGTTATTTTTGAGTAAAACCCCACCAGATGTTCTCCAAATATGTAATCTGTCACTGAGGCAAACGCCCTTTTGCTCTCCTCAGCTCCAATATCAATGTGAGAGCCACCAATTACGAAGTTACACCGTACCACTCACTGGGTATTTGTGTAGACATCAGCCAAACATGCACATGATTTCAAAGTTACATAAAACATGAAATTTGCAGATTACCCTCCCTAATCCAAGGACTAACTTGTTCATCTTTCTACAATATTGCATCATTGGCTAAAAAAATCTAAAATCCATCTGGTCTGATCTAGTTTGGATGAGCATAAGATGACATTTGGTTTGCATGTTATTGATTATACACAACAGACATGGGGAATTATTTTATTTTTCAAACAGACATACAGACCTGCTGCCTCCTGAAATAAACCAGATTGAGGTGGTGAGATGAAGACCCTCCACAAATTCTTGGCCTCAAAATGTTGCACAAATAGACTTTTTAGTGCTGCAGGCTGTTAATGCGCTGAAAGGAAAGGAGAGAATATGAGGGGCAGCCCAAATGATCATGCATTATGCCTTGTAAAAAGCAGCCAGGATTACTGTTCGCTAGAGGATTAGACTTGGAAGTTGCAAAAAGCATTGATGCTTCAGAATGAAAGAAAACTATGCTCATGGTTCAATGAAGCTTCTGTTTGTAACAAGATGAAGCAATTGTAAATGAAAGGTACGCTCTCTGAATGCAAAAACAGTATTCTGTGTAACTACTCATCAGCGGCGGTTTTATGTCATAGGTAGGTAGAGAAATACATCAGTGAGGATAAAGTTCATGTGTTCTCTGTGCTGAAATAACTGTGGAATTCACATTTATTTGTGTCATAGTCAGTGGTTGAGGATTACAACAAAAAGCAGCATCAATCCCCCACCAGAGAATCATCTAAACACATCTGAACAAGCAAGAAAGCAGATGTGTCTGTGCGCCGGAAAATGAGAGCTGCCAATCTCATTTAAAACCCTGATCTCAAGTCAAGGAGAAAGTCCCGGCAGAGATGAACTGCGTCACAGAGGGTCCAGTAAATGGAGATGGAGGAGGAGGAGGAGGAGGGGGGCGGCTGGTGAGATCTGATCATGAGGTGGTGGCGGGAGGGGATATTGAAGAGGACGCCAGCGTTTGGGTCTTATGTCAGATGAACAATGCCACTAGCCGATGCGTATCTGATGTGCCATCTGTTTGGGCTGGTCAGTACAGATCATGCTTTGCGCATGCCTGGTGTGTTTGCAGAGGAGCAACACAGCAGCTGTGACGTGCATGTACAGTGACGCAGATGGGATTAAACGCAGGCTAATGACGCTGTCCGAAACACAAGTAGAAATATGTGTTCATCAGCGATCATAGTCAAAGTCAGGAATCTGTCACAGAAGGTGAAACTAGAATGGTGTGTTCAGACGTTAGGAATCAAGTAAACAGCTGTAATCCTCTAAAAAATAACTAACATATCACAAATTTACCTAAAAACCAACTACTCTTTGATTTTACAATTACATCGACATAAGTGTTTTTTCATTTACCCACAAATACTGAATATTTTCCAAGTAGTTATTAGTATCAGCCATTTTTTTGTGGTCAGACTGATGAAGGTATTTATCCAGAATATTACACAAGTATTTAAGAATATTAAAAATTCATCATCTGATTGAATGAATCAAAGCTATGCAAAATATTTGTTACTTCATTGTAAAATACTGTTGCTAATGGAACCTCAACCCTCTGGAATGGACTAATGAGTGGGGGCCATCCCCTTCATATTATGCATTTGTTTGTAAAGGTTGAGGGTCAGTGAATGAATAGGAAAAGATTCACTGAAACATAACGTTTCTTTAATAAATTAGTTTAATTCAAATGGACTGTTGTCCTTTTATCCTCTGCTTTGCCAAGACACATGACACACAATAAACTCACAATTTCATCAACAAAAGTTGTTGTTTAAAGAGTTTATATATTTTGAACGTGCTTTTTGATGTGATGTTGCTTTTTA
The DNA here is from genome assembly GCA_901007665.1 of Aeoliscus strigatus. NCBI lineage: Eukaryota > Metazoa > Chordata > Actinopteri > Syngnathiformes > Centriscidae > Aeoliscus > Aeoliscus strigatus. The sequence continues at coordinate 196,423 of CAAKHB010006004.1, read as the reverse complement.
AAAGGACTAGAAACCAGTTATTTTCACACAGTTCCTTCACTGCATGGATTTTATGCATGTTAGTGTTCATATGAAAGTAAATGAAACCATGTTAATTAACTTTAAATAATCCCCAACTAGTTTTCTATTTTGTTAAGAACATGATAATGTGTCTATCTAAGTGGACATGTATCAAATGCAGTCAAATTCATACATATTAATACATTTCTACAACAAATCATGAAGCTCAATAACACACTTGTACATCTACGAGTGGAAAAATCTGGAAAATCCTAGAGCAATATCTTACAGTTCATTAAGTCCCAAGGCTTCACATTGAGCAGCCCGTACAACACAGATGTATATCTTAAGAAGACAAAATAAAAATTGCAGCATATTTTTCTACCCGGGTGCAAATTCTTGAATAACAATCTTGACATAACGGTCATCATTCACATCTTTGCAACAAACTCCCCGGCCTAGAACAGAGGAAGAGATAAGATTAAAACCAAGGCAGGCAATATTAGCATTTTTTTTTCTGAAAAGCATCAACTTGAGCCAAACAATACAAAAACAGATAGGTCAGTCTCAGGTTTGCAGTTATTGATTCTTAGAATAATCGTTTAGTAAAGTTCGGCTGTGAGTCTGCTGTGCTCAGCTTTGCCCTTATGCAGCCTGTCATCTGACCTCCGCCTCACCTTCCTATCTTCACTTGAATCTTTATTAACCAGGCCCTCGTCGCTGGCAGCCTGCAGGCTATCGAAGGTGCCTTGTCTCTCTCGCTCAATCCCAGACGTGGTGCTGCTTTCTCTCTGGCGGTTCTTCCAGGATTCCATGATGCCATCCAGACAGGCAAACTTAGTGTCCGTGGTGCAGGCATATATACCAATAGGGACAGCCAGCACCATGGCTAAAACGATCACCACTATGTGGATCAGCTTCTCCCTCTGTTCCATCTCAGTGATGTCACTTCCTGTTACAAACACAATGCACTGGCCTGATCGTGGTGCCTGGTTCTTCAGGGTAACACAGATTTCATATTTTGTGGCAGGCATTAGATCGGAGACGGAGTATGAATTAATCCCAGGGCCAATGTAGATCATCTCTCTCCTGTCCGTGTCTGCACGGCCAAAGTGGATGGTGAACCAGGTTTCGGCAGGGTGGTCCAAGGCCGCAAACCACTCTATAGAGATGCCACGCACTGTCTGTTTGGCGATGCGAATGTCGATGTAGACATTTTCGTCACCAGCAGCAGCCGGAGAGTTGGGGAGGACTGATGACTGCGAGCCGCCAGGAGAGTGGACGTCCAAGAAGATGTTCGCTGATGAGTTCCCCATAAAGTTGATGGCGCTGCAGGTGTAGACGCCACGGTCAGAGGCGTGGAGGGAGGGGATCACCAGGAGGGATCTGACGGTGTCTTCATCAACTCTTTCCTGAGACTCTGAGAGCAACATACAGTAAGAACATCTACTGTTATTTTAGACTTGTTGAATGAATCCTTTCACAATGGAGGTCAGACACATTTAACACATTTAACATGACATAATCAGCTTTTTTTCTTTCTATTTATTTGTTAGTGTCACATTTTGACATGTTGCATGTCGCTGATTTGCATGAAACGCTTGATGCTTTCTATTCACTCATGCTGGTGTTTGCATTGATCTCAGCAAGAGGAGTGTTTAATGAAGCGGTTTAGACCATGGATAAACATGTGCCTTCTATGCCTTCTATCCTGACCAACTCACCCAGGCCAGAGGCTGACTGCACACACCAATCAACTACGGTACATCTTGTTATTGTTGTTAATGTTATTTCTAACATTTGTTTTTATAATTTTTATAACTGTATCAGACTATCTACGTTTACTCCAGCCAGTCTGCGTTCATTCCATTCATCCACAGCCTCAGCTCAGACCACCACCCTCTGCTTCACCTCCTCATCCTCATCCTCACCATCCCCAATCATCTCTGTTTACCCTAAAGTTCAACTTAATCCTCTTCTCTGTCTGTCTCTACTTTGTCTGTTCTGGGTCCACTTTTGCCAAATCCATGACAGTGATGATGATATTTGGCCTGACCCCAAAGAACTCATCAACTTGGTGGTTCTGTAGTGTGGAATGTTAGAAAGCAATATTTCTTAGCCACTGAATCCCTCACCTGCCTCAAGACACCTAATTAAAAACAGGACAACTTCTGTTTCTTCTCTGTCTTCTACTCGCCTGCCTGTTTTCTACCCCAGTTGTCCAGCAGGGACTCTGGCAAGAGCAGCATCGTAGTATATATACCTGTTGGTTATGATGTTGTCATGATGTCATCAGTCAACATGGAATGCTGAAGTTGTTTACATAATCACATAGTAGCCCCAACACGGCTAAATTGGGTGGCCTAGTCATGCATTGCACTATAATCTCCAACACCGATGGTGTGCGGATTGACAGTGATTATATTGCAATGGGCCAGATTTATCGCTCCTTTAAAGGTTTATAGAGGTCTGAGATTAAAATATGTGTGTAAGGATCTAATTTACTGTAAGATCGTACTTGAATCAGCTGACACACTGTGGACATCGCGCTCTTACCATGAAATCCTCTGATTATCTTCAGACCATATGTCCACCACACCGCCGGGTCGGGTCGGGCCTTGGCCAGGCAGCGCAGGGTGACATTGGCGCCCTGTGGGAGGCTGATGTTGGACGACGGGGTGGTGACAACGGGCTTCATACAGGCCAGCAGCTCTAGCTCATGGAAGAACTTGCCTGCCCTAAAGTCCGGCCCGGAGCAAATCAAGTAGGAGTTCATCAGAATAATCGGGGGGCTTAGAGATCGGATGAACTCCACGAATCCCTTGAGGCGGCAGTCGCAGAGCCACGCGTTGTCGTGGAGCGCTAGGACGACATTCGGCCCCAAAGTGGTCGCTTCTCTCTCCTCCATGCTCTGAATTTTTTGGTAGAGAGGCCAGTTTTGGAAGACCTCCTTCGATATGACCGTAAGCCGATTGAAGGATAAGTCTAAGTAAGTCAGACCTGGCAAATATTTTAACGCATGCTCCGGTAGGACGTCCAGCTGGTTGTGCTTCAGGTCCAGGATCTTGAGGGCCGGCGTGTCCTCGAACGCTGTCCATGGTACTGAACGCAACTTGTTTCCTTGCAGACGGAGTTCAGTTAGGTTCCCCAAACCCTCCAGACCCTTCGAGTTTATCACTGTGATATCATTGAAGTTCAGCCACAGGTTTTCTAAGGCGGGTGTTTTTAAGAAAGCTCCCCTGGGAATTTCAGTGAAGTGGGATTTTTCTATACGTATCTTGGTCATATCATCTGGAATGTTCTGTGGTATGGACCCAAACACACTCTCCTCCATACATATGAGAGACCTATAATTGAATGAAACAGTTTACATAATTACATTTAGAATTCAGTCATTCATTTATAAATTATCTATTTACTAGGACGACAAACATGATCACTGGCTGATCCACTGTCACCCACTGACACAGAAACATGGGGTACGTACATCTCCGCCTTTGGAAAAGCAGCTCTTACCTTCCATGTCGGTCCTCCACACAGCTGCATCCATGTAAACATTGACAACCTGCTTTGTGAATGTTCAGTACAACTATAACTAGCAGGTAACAAATTTTGTCCATAGTCCGTGAAACTTCAAAGTGAAGGGCTACATTCGTGCTCAAGACATGTCGAGTGCGGCAGACGAGAGGAGCTTATTCAACTTAATCCCCGACGCGTACAGAACAAGTGGCACCTAATTCTTGAGGAAGACACATGACACTCGACGGAGTCAGCAGGTCTGACCTAGTAAAAAAAACTAAGCCTTTAATGAAGGTGGGTTAGAAGTCCATGAATACAACTTTATACTGGTGGATTACCATTCACACACTACAAATCTATGCTCTAAACTCAATAATGGATTGTGATAGTTACTGTTCATTAAATAAATAAGAATGTCATATTGAAACAAAAAAACTTTTGTTTTTATCCAAAAGGTTTTATTCACACCAAAGTATTTTTTTTCATAATAATATATTTGTAAAATTTGATAATTATAAATAAATATCAGTAAAACATCAAAAGGTGAGAGATAAGAACACACACTGCATAGTGGTTATATATATATATATATATGTATATAAAAGTTTATTTATCTATATGCAAATAATAGCAGTGGAATAAATGGATGTACATTTAGGAGGGTAATGTCACCTCTAGATGGCACAAAACAAATACATGGACATATTTCATTGTGTGTCTCATTGTTGGGATAACAAATTTGAGAAAACTTTTTTTGTTTGTCATTTGTACCATATTTACATTGTGTCATAGTTCAGTCCATTCTGTACTTCTGTCCAGCTCCAGCATTTCCCCGTTCACCAGAGAGTTGAACCATGCCTATGTGTATATCTTCTCAGAGAACGTATGACAGATATATACAGAGGCACAGACTTGTGTGCTGTATATGTAAGTGTACATCATCCATAACAGTATTTACAAATCATACACATACATATAAACAATGCAGTGTCTGTGAGTACGTTCCCTTTAGGATCAGGTTGCAGAAGTGTCTTTGCTTGGCCAACAGATTCCAGTGATTTTATGATATGTGTTTTTACTTACAGGCTCAGTGAATTTAAAAACAACAGCAACAACAACAACAACATTATTTTGGGTGTAGAAGTGTTGTTGTTGTTGGTTTAAGATGAATGTACACATACAAAGTGTGTGTCACTCTGTCTGCAAGAATACCATTCTACAAACATGCAGAGGAGAACCTTGATTAAAGTGTCAGATATTCTCTAAACTGATATTTCCATGATAGTGCAACGTGCAAAGGTCCTTTGATAGAAGTTGGCTCTCTGTGGAGGTGGAGTTGGTGGCGTGATCCAGCGAGGAGGAACAGGTGGGGGGGAATCCCACGGCCTGGTCACATGGGAGCTGTTGGGTGGGGGACTGACGTCAGGATGCTGCTGAGGGTGAGACGAGTACGGGTAGTGATGGGGGTACGGATGTGGGTGGTAATGCGGGTGTGAGCGGGTGTTTTGGTTTGGACTGGGACGAGGATGCGGTTGAGTGCGAGGGAGGTGACGTGGAGGAGGAGCCGGAGCTGGAGCATGACGTCAGCAGAAGTACTCGTTAGGCTGTCCCTCTATTTTCGCTGTGGCCTCGGAGTCCAGGCTGGAACGGGCGGACAGCAGCCTGTTGGACTCCTCTGGGTTCAGCCTGTTCAAATACTCACCCTCGAGCCCTTTGGCTTTTGTGCCAGGTGACAGCGTTTCAAAGGTCACATACGAATCTTGAATGTCCTTGGATTTTTTGCCCCAGTACTTCTGAATACGTCTCTTCAGTGCCCCACAACACACGATAACAGTGAGTGGGACGGCGATGATACAAGCCACTGTGATCACAATGACGTTGATCAGTTTCTGGGTGCCGGTAGCACTGGCGGCTTCATCCGTGGAAAATATGACACACTGCTCCTTCTTGGGGATCAGCCCCCGCACACACACACAGGCAATGTACTTGGTCCTGGGCACCAGGCCTTCGATGGTCACACGGTTCTGCCCGGCCCCGACATTTATCTTCCTCATGTCCCTCTCCCCGAAAACAGCGTACAGCACACTGAACGCTGTTGTGTTCTTGGCCTTGGGAGCTCTCCAGTTCAGAGAAATGGTATTGTCCGTGTCCCCCACCACCTTTACTGAGCGGACCACCCTGTCAGGATCCTGCTGCAGTGACGAGGTGTTGGCCGCCAGGTTGCTGAGATTCGTCCTCTCCAGGTCCAGCAGTGCGTCTGCGTTGTTGGAGATGGCAGACTCAGGAGCTCTGTCCGGCAGGTTGTAACGTACTGGTCCAGGATCAGAACCAAGACCTGATGAAAGGCTTGGATCCAGCACCGGGATGGATGAAGGGGTGGAGGTTGGAACCACATATCTGGCCACTAGTTTCTCCTGGTAGGCAGCTTTCCCCATCTGATTGGGTTTTTTGAGTTTGCCTTTCTTGTCGTTGTTGGTTTGGTTGCTTTCTGGTTTGGGCGAGTTAGACACAATAAGAGAAATGACGGCCTCAGCGTTCCCCTCATAGTTAGTGGCCTTGCAGATGTATTTCCCTGAATCTCGGTATGACACAGCTGGGACACTGAGGATGGACCAGGTGGTTCCATCCTTGGAGTTTTCCTGCTGGACTGTGAACAGAAGAGGGAGGGTTTGTAAACGATGGTTCAAATAGTTCTTTGCTCCAACGTATTTACTGATCTGCTGACTCACCTGTTCCATTCAGGACTCGACCATCCGCCCTTCGCCATGTCAGGTCTGGAATGGGGACTCCGATAGTCCCACATCGTAGCAGCACATTATTCCCCACAGCACTTCGGACTCGTGCCACAGCTGTGTGGATCCGTGGGAGCTGACAGCGCCGCAACTCTGCGTCACTGAACAATACACCCGACACGCTCTCTGGAGCAGAGCACCGGAGTCTTGTGTCAATGAACGCCACTGACAGACTGGGAGATTTCTGGAACTGGACCAGGTCGTAGAGCCGGCAGTCGCACACCCAGGGGTTGTCATGGAGACCTGAGGGTGAGAGAGAGGATGACCAGTGTCAAACTGTGTGCAAACCACAGACTCAGACAGACCAGCCTGCAGATGGCCAATGTGAACGTTAATCCTGTAAGAGGATTAACATTTAATTCATAAACTACATCATGACAATGACTATGGCAATAATGGTGATGATGATGAAGAGCGCAGTGATGAAGATGATGGTGGTCTGGTGATCGAGGTCAGGTTCGGCTGTCTTTCACCCTCCTGTCCTTGTCCACTGCACCTGCCTTTAAAGGCCGGAGCATCTGTCTGGTTCTATGATCAGTGTATGTGTAAATAACAAACTTCTGCCAAGTAAAGAAAAAGAAAACAGCATAATGCCACAACTTCATTCATATTAAATGTAACAAGATCAGACTTTCATGATGCTGTTGTTGGTTGAAATACTACAGATGTGGTTACTTAGCAACCGTTTATGCTTCCCATTTCTCTCCATGGGTCCTCACCAAGTATCATTTTGGAGCTCTCGGGCCCTTGCGCAGGTTTTGCGGCCAGCCAGTTGGACAGCACCTCGGCCGGCAGGGTCAGCAGGCTGTTGCTGGACAGATCCAGGTAGGTGAGGTTCATGATGTAAGTGGTGGCCTCCGCTGGCAGCGAGGTGAGCTGGTTGTTGTGCAAATCCAGCAGTCTGAGGCTGGGCATATCCATGAGGGATTCCCACGGAAAGGCGGTGAGTGCGTTTCCATCCAGACGCAGCTCCTCCAGGTTGATCAGTCCCCGGAAACTGTCCGGTTTCAGTGTGGACAGCGTGTTGAAAGACATCCACAGAAACTCTAGACTTGAGAGGTAGTTGAAGGCTTCACTTGGTATCCGCTGGATGGCCGTTTTCTCAATCCGCAGCTTTGACGTATCAACGGGGAACCCGGCAGGCACGAGCGAAATCTCAGGATCGTTGCAAATTACGCTTCTAAAAAAAAAGGGGGGGGGCGACATGCACCGCAATCAGTCAGATGTTATAAACTTTAATCAGTGCGTCCACGTATATTTCACAGCGAAACAAAGCACTCACTCACTTTCTGCAGATCACGGGGGCGCAGCTTTGAGTAAAATAACGTTTGGAATACACACTTAATGAAGTCAAAAATACAATTTAAGGGTGAAGTCTACATAGTAGAAACACGTAGCGAGTTGACAGGCAGCAGAAATGCTTTGGATAAAAAAAAAAAAAAAAACAGCTGCAATCCATCCAAACTCGCGTAAAACGCAGAGATGGTGAGGTTGAAAGTGCCTTTGAGAGATAATCCTGCATTAAATAAAATTGGTCCAACATGCACTCCCTGATTTATCTTTTATGCACGTGTTCACCTCTGTGTAAACATCTGTCCTCGCAGGACAAACAGGACCTTTCCATCTAAAGAAAACATTCTTCAGAAGACAAACTGATGCAAAGTCTCCTCTGCTCGGACTCTCTCCTTACCTGGCCTTGGATCCATCGCTCAGATTGTGGTAGAAACAGCTGCACTGCGATGGGCAGGAGCTCACTGCGGAGAGAAGCTCACCTGTGGCCACATACAGCCCCAGGAGCACGACGAGGAACATCTTGCCCCACTTTTACGCATACGCAGGTTGCCTACATGCGCCCAGTTTGCGCCCACTGAAGACTCGTTTCTTTCCCCCCTCTCTCTCTCGTTTTACGGGAATATCATCCGCATGGCTTTGTCCCACCGCTTCGCTGTCCCATAGTGATCAGACTGCTATGAGTCCCGAGATAAAAAGGATAGACAAGGATTAGTGAAAGGACTGGCGTTCTTTTCATTTGGATGCGTATTGCATCCCGGAATCCGATAGGCTGCGCAGAGACGTCCCTATTTATTATCACAGAAAAACACTTCCGAAATGGTCATAATCCACTGTGATGTTTGGATTTTTTCCCCTTTCCCTCAAATGTAGCTTTTTGAGCCATGCCGTGACTGATAATCTGTAAAACAGCACTATGTTTTGCCACAAGGTGGCCCCTCATAGCCAGTGGCTCCACCGCACCTTGGATCCAGTACAGATGTTCATTCTCTGACTCTGGGACTGCTTTCATTAAGACGACAGATAGATAGATAGATAGATAGATAGATAGATAGATAGATAGATAGATAGATAGATAGATAGATAGATAGATAGATAGATAGATAGATAGATAGATAGATAGATAGATAGATAGATAGATAGAGACAGACAGACAGACAGACAGACAGACAGACAGACAGACAGACAGACAGGCAGGCAGGCAGGCAGACAGACAGACAGACAGACAGACAGACAGACAGACAGACAGACAGGCAGGCAGGCAGGCAGGCAGGCAGGCAGACAGACAGACAGGCAGGCAGGCAGGCAGGCAGGCAGACAGACAGACAGACAGACAGACAGACAGACAGACAGACAGACAGACAGACAGACAGACAGGCAGACAGGCAGAGGTAGTAGTATGATGGTTACTTCATAGATGAATATGTATATATATATTACACACATACTGAATCCACTGACAAGAAAACAATAAGTCTGCACATTTTTAGACTATATAGAAAAAAAATACTGCTACATATCATGGTTGAATTTGAATGAAAGGTCACTTACAGCAGCCATTGTGAGTCACCCATTTGGAAAGAAGCCCAGTCTACTCAGGAAATTACCTCCGATTGTAAAGCTTTTGTTTCACAGTAAATACGACCTGTCCTTTGTTCGGCCCCAACATTCCATCAGTGGGAGTTCAGTGTTACATTTGGCTGCTGCTTCAAACTGTGCCGGCACTGGTAGATATGTTGAAATGTTGGACTCTAATGTGCTGAAACAACTTGGCAGCTTCGTGCACACGTTCACCCACAGAGCCAATGGTGTGAATGAACCACAGCAACACGCTCATTGCTCCAACCTTCTTGAAGATCTTGGCTAGAAGTTACATTGGAAGCTGATTGGTTATCCCGTTTAAATGTGACAGTAATGTAACTATTTCAATGACTTTATGTAACTAATTACATTTGGTTACTTTTCAAATATAGTTTTTATAGTTTTTAAAGTACACAAAGTTTGGCAGAAAAAGTCAGATGTAACTTACAGTATACTCATGAATACTTCCATAAATAACTAGTTGAAGTACACATTGGTCTCCAGTAATGTAAGTGATTACAGTTACAGTTATATGTTTTTGTAATTAAATTACGTAACACCATTACATGTAACTAGTTACTCCTCAACACTGATGAAATAAAAATGTATTATATTGCACCTGTGTCTTAATCCTTGTAAATCAAAGATCCGGAGGTATGCACGGTTTTAGGATGGTGCAGGTCCGTACTGAGGTTCTGAACGTGTTGAGCAATGTCCCTCCCCTCCGCGTGAAAAAACGTAAACATTCCATATTGGACTGCAAGTCGTTAATCTCATTTACTGTGGCCAAAGCCGTCCTCCTGTTTGTACCGGTAGGACGCACAAGACTCAGTACACTGAGATGCAATGTCATCCTAAGTGTGCAGAAGCACAAGGTCCAAATATTGCCACGAATATACTCATTGTCAAGCTGTTTTTTTATTCAAGGAGTTAATTTCTTTCTCCACTCAATCAACTGAAAACAAGGCAAAGTACAGAGCAGCTCATTTCCACCCACATTGTGATTTCCACCCAGTATTATCATCAGTATTACCTACATTCATTTTATCTACTCGAATAAATTCAGTGATCATCAAAGCATTACTTTTTCTCAAATGGTAAAGTAGTTATTAGACAAATCATTAGCTCTAATTTTGTCCTTTTGTTCTTCATTTTCTCTTTTATTTCAATTGTAGTAGTATCTGACAATGAGGAAGTATCCTTCAACAAATTCTTGGATCCAGATGGTTCCGGAACACGACCAACATGTAATCATCTTGTCCTGGTCCATTCCATTCAAATACGTGCGAATGTATTAGTTATTTTGCTAACAGACAGACAGACACAGGCAAAACCACAGCCTCATGGGGGACCAGGAATATCCTTAGGGTACGGAAAAGTGCATCGCCACCAGACTGTAACAAAGGGATTGAAGCTATGACAGCGATAGTGTCGTACGAGCAGATTCTGGAGAGAGTTAATAATGATGCAGAGGAAGAGAGGGGCCATGGGGACACTTATTTAATACAGTCTTGTGAAAACAACAGGACAGGAGAGGAGGGGATGGTACAGCTGTGACTAAATACTCAACATTCACTATGTATGTTAGGTTATAATGTGAACGTGTGACTGACCCTGTACTGGTATAACTATAGAGCTACCAGATACCAGGGATCCACTGTGACCCCATGCAACTGAACTGAGCTGTCTTAGAGTGTCAAATTAAAAAATAAAAATGTCTGACACTTTGGGAACAGAATATTTATGTAAGTGTACAACAACAGAGTACAACTCACAAACTGTGTGTGTAAATATAAGCATTATTTGAAGACACATTCTGTCTGTTTTTGTTGACAAATAACATTAAAAACATGATTTTAAAAACTCCTCTGCAGAGGTAATTATACTAATTTAGGGGTCAACCAAGGACACAACGTTTTTCTTTTTCATCACTGAGACAACTGGAACCATTTCTCTAGTTTCAAATTAAAACACAGACAAGTTTTGCTGTGGTTGTAATCTCATAGATCATTGATCATTGATCAATACAATGTTATTCAAAATTGGATATATAATGGAAAAAGTAATTAAATTAAAAGGTGGAAGTAATGAAAACAAAATGTAACAGATCTGCTGAATGACGAGCTCCACTTTCATATGATGTTGGATTTTTCTTTTATATTTCACAAGATTCCTGATCTTTTAATCCTCCGACTGAGACAGAAACACAATGTCAGGCTTGTTCCTTTCACTTCAACCTTAAAGGCCTGCAAAGCTGCAACTGATGTTGCAACTGAAACATGACAAATCCATTGAAGGCCAGAGATGACGACAGGATTTCCATGTCATTTTACACATTTGTAGATCAGCTTAGCCTGCACTTGAGCACAGGCTTTAATTGTAGGTTATATTTCTCCCACACCACACGTATGTGTGTTATGTCTATGCTTGTAAAAATGATATGATTTATTTATCTCCACTGAATTCAGACAGATGGTTTAATCCCTTGAGGTCAACGTGTCAGATTATAAACAGAAGAAACAGAAAACAAATACCGATGGTGTCGACGTCCCGTTGGATAAAAAACATGACTGAAATGGATGTGTTCAGGTCCGATCAGCTCACGTCTTTATGCTGGTGTCCATACACACACACATTTCAGTCCTAACGTGTTCTTTAAAAATTAAACGTCATTTCAAGATGATTCTCTACAAAGTTTGTATGTCGTGACTTTTTAACTTTTAGGGGTGTCTGTAGTCCGATGTCACTGCTACGGACTTTGACTCCACACACACACACACCCCAAGGTACTGATGTTTCTCTTCCTCTGCTTGTTCTTCTCTTTAATGATTACTCTCCGTCTCCTTTTCTCTACTCATCTCTCTGTATGTCTTCTTGCCACTCTATGTTTCAAATTGTTGATGCAGAAGGCCTTCCAAGGCCTCTGAGTGCTCATGTGAATGTCGGGTTTGTATTAGAATCGATGCTGAGTGTCATTAGGACACCGTTGGTGTCAATAGGTGCTACGAGTTAATTCTGACTTGACTCGTCAGTTAGAAGCATAAACGGTGTCAAGTGAGCCACAAGACATCCGTGTGCATACTGGAAAATGTGGACATTGAACCAGGTGCTGAGTGCTCAAACTCAGTGTTGCCATGGTGACCCCCAAACGGGCTGGTGATGGGGAGAAAGAACCCGCTTAGAATTCAATCCATCATGTCGGCTGCGTTCACTTATATATTTATAGCCTGTCGAAATCTGCCTGCCTGTTGACCCCAACACTACATGAAGCCCCCACCCCTCTGAGCCCAGCTAGAGGCCCCGTTGACAGGGGGGGGGGCTCGACCAGCAGTGATGCAGTGAAGGTTTAGATCAATATGGTGATTGTCGTGGCAGCAGCAGCTGCCAGCAGCTCCACACACCTGTTGTGTTTCCTCTCAGCGACGCACAGACGCGTCGTTTGACATCAGCTGCATCCTCACCGGCGCGCAGACGCGCACACAAAGGCTTGTTGTGTAAGTAATTGAGGGGCTTTGCGGTGGCGGTGGGCAAATACGCTTTACGGGCTGCGGTTTGTGTGGTTTTAAGACATTCCTGCACGGATTGGGGCGACAGAAAGCGGGAGCTTTACATAATAAACTGCATGCGTTTCACGTGAAATGCCCCTTTAAAAGCCTGCGCTCCCTCTGAGGCACATCGGAACCGAGCGGATACACCGGAGAGAAAGTGTGTGACAGCTGCACTTTGTTGTGTCAGAGCGGCGATCAGGATGGTCTCTTCTTACCCGTTACCGGAGGGCTTCTCCGAGTTCGACGTGTTCTCCCTGGGATCATGTCTGCTGGTGGAGGGTGAGTGCTTTCTGCTGGAATTCGGACATACACCTCCCATGTGCGTGTGTGTGTGTGTGTGTGTCAGACTACAACAACATATGATCTCCATCCACTGACCCATTGGTGTAAATTCAAGTGTGTGTCCGTTGTTTCTTACACTAAGGTCTGCTGGGCTTCTTTCTAAACGCGGTGACGGTCGTTGCTTTCCTCAAAGTCAGAGAGCTGAGGACCCCCAGCAATTTCCTAGTGTTCAGCTTAGCTCTGGCTGACATGGGCATCTCCATGAACGCCACCGTGGCTGCTTTCTCCAGCTTCCTCAGGTGAGTGACGTCACCAGCCCTCTGCATGGAGGACATCCAGGTCCAGTCATTTCTGGTCATTACATCTCACAAACAGTGTTTTAATGGAGAGAACGCGCAGAATCGATCAATCAACGCTGAAGTGGTGGGGGAAGGGTTAGAGGTGGAGGGGCTGGAGGGGGTGGGGGGGGATTCAATACTGCTAAAGCTCATGTTATGAAGTGCAGAGGGGATTTTCAAGCTGTAATCAGCAACTGGGGGATTCTGTTCACAGGGATTATCATTATTATTCATTCTTTAAATGTAGACATAGTCTGAAAGAACTGCTCAAATCATTCCCCGGCTCATAATTATTCCGTGAATATTCATTTGTAGCACACAATAACAGTTTATTCTGCTTAGATGACTCAAATAGTAAATAAAGGATGTCTCCAGGTACTGGCCCTACGGCTCCGACGGATGCCAGACTCATGGTTTCCAGGGCTTCATGACCGCTCTCGCCAGCATCCACTTCATCGCCGCCATCGCCTGGGACAGATACCACCAGTACTGCACCAGTAAGTCACACCTGCCTCAGGACGTCTGTGTGCACACCAAGCAGCTGTTTATTGTTCCACAAGCGACAACTGGCCTGTTGTTTTTCAATCTGCCACAGACCTTTGTGACCAAACACACACAGATCATGTAATCAGGTCAGTGTTAGGAGAAAACATCAGACCTATTGTGGCACAGACAAGAAAGAAACACTCTTGCAGTTGTTATCTCCACAGGCAGAATCCAGAAGCCGAGACATTACATTTGACCGTTTACACAAGCAGTTACGCTGCTATAAATGTGCTAAAACAAAAGTATCACAGCAGTAGTTTAGTTGTGGGCGATAATAACATGTTTGCTGCGCCTGTCAGGGACAAAGCTGCAGTGGAGCAGCGCCATCACTCTGGCTATTTTTGTCTGGCTCTTCACTGCCTTCTGGTCCGCCATGCCTCTCATTGGCTGGGGAGAGTACGACTACGAGCCCCTCAGGACCTGCTGCACTCTGGACTACAGCAAGGGAGACAGGTACTTGACGCACACCTCGGAACTCTCCAAAGGTCGCTAACCTTCTCCACTGTTCCCTGATTGCTGGGTGTCTTTCTCTGAAGGAACTACGTGTCCTACCTGATTCCCATGTCCATCTTCAACATGGCCATCCAGGTGTTTGTTGTCATGTCCTCTTACCAGTCCATTGCACAGAAATTCAAGAAAACTGGAAACCCCAGAGTAAGTAAAACACAAATGCCTCAACTCCTATTGCACAGGATGAATTCAGCACACTTCATTATACCCGATGTGACATGTCGATACACTCAACCGGGCGAAGAAAATCTAGTTGTCATGCTCCGGTGATTCGATACTCACACGCAAGTCATGCAGATGACTGTAGCAGCCATGACGTGTTATACAGTGGCAGCAGCACAACACAGTGCGTTTTATAGTATTCTCGATTCAGAGTCGTTATAAATAATGTCGACATTTATATAATTTGCTCCCAGAACGAGCATGAATTCCTCACGTGGGGGCTATTGTGAGCAACACAACATGCCGTGAATGGGGGGTTGAATGCTGTGACACATATAGGTCATTAATACAAGGGGAGTGCTTCCTCCCGGAATGCGGACAGTAGCCTGTGTGCAGTGAAAAGAACCTGTACTTGCTGAAAAGGAGGTTCAGCTTTCTGAGTTCCTCACGGCCTTGATTTATGCTTTGCTGAAGTTGCATAAGCCCATTACTCACCGCCATCCAAGATACTTTTATCACAAACAGAAAAGCTGCAGAGACACCGACCCTTCGAGCTGAGTAATGAAATGATGTAACCTGGTCAGCAGGTTTATTTAACAAACTGCCCAGTGTGAGACACACAGTTGTGTAGGTGCACAATTTAGAGACACACAAGTGGAACATACGGCGTTAATTCCACCTTTCAGCTACCTTTGACCTCTGGATTTCAGCAACATCCTTTCTACTCAGCGTCTGATACTGTGGTCAGACTCAGCAGGATACTGTTTTTCTCCCAGACTTTATCCTTGCCGTGTGATTTACCCTCTGGAGTAAAAAAAAAAAGAAGAAAACATGACACATGACAGGTTCCCCCATTTTCAACATTCTTGCTCTGATCTTGCTCCCTCTCCCTCCTCTTTCTGCTCCTTCCTGCTCTCTCTGTCTGCTCTTCTGTAGTTCAATCCCAATACTCCTCTGAAGACCATGCTGTTGTGTTGGGGCCCCTACGGTCTCCTGGCTTTCTATGCCGCTGTAGAGAACGCCAACCTCGTTTCCCCGAAGCTCAGAATGGTAAAAACATTCATTTCACCTTCTGCACTTCACTATAAGTCATGTCAGGCATGTCAGTAAGTACATGCACTGATGGTGTCACTCTGTTAATTTACTTACATACACATACAATTTTTACTTAGGAATCCTGGAGTCTAATTTCTCATGTTGCTGCCCCTTGTGGTGGTTTTCATAATGACATTGTGCGTCCCACCAGGATTGTCTGAAGCTGTGTATCATCAGTATAATTTCAATTATTTTTGAATGATATAAAAGTTTTATATATATTAGGTTAAATTAACAAGCACACAAAACTGAAATGTGTTTCGGTATATTTTGACAACGATCTCTCTGGTGCTGAGCTTTTTTTTTTAACAATGTCATTCTGCCTCCACCTGTCTCTGCAGATGGCTCCGATCCTGGCTAAGACCTCTCCCACCTTCAACGTCTTCCTGTACGCTTTGGGAAATGAGAACTACAGAGGAGGCATCTGGCAGTTCCTCACTGGGGAAAAGATAGATGTGCCTCAAATTGAGAACAAGTCCAAATAAACTAAGCATTCAATGTTACACACACTCTCTGTTCTGGTGGTTTTTCACAGGCACCATGGTGTGGACGTGCTTGTTCCGTGACTTTAAACAGTGCTCGTCATTGTTGTCCGTTGTGATTGCAATTAATATTATGTGGACAATCAGTATAGTGTAAGAAAACATGAATTTATGAACAAACAAACAAATCTGATCATTTTTCCTACAAGAGCTGCAGTAACATGCAGTAAATTCAACTTGATATGCAAACAAAAACAAAAGAAATTTGAGTTTCAGACCAAATCATCTGTGCACAATTCCCGACTGTTGCTTTTCTTATCATTGTTCTAACAGACATTTAGGAGGTATGTGTGTGTGTGTGTGTGTGTGTCTCCAGGACATGTTAGGGAATGTATTCATTCCGGTTTATCACCCCTGTCTGAACGTGTGTGCATGCCACTGATGTCTGGTCATGCTCTGTAAGGCCAGGAATGATCTCCCGATCATTCAGAGAAGAATTGTACTAATCCTCGAAACAAGAGGACTATTCTTCAATACACAGCCCCCACGACAAGTCAGAGATTAGTCAGTCGCTGTGGACTAAGAAGACTTTTCACACTAGTTTTTACTACTAGAGCAGTATGAAGTTTTTCTGTTTAATAGAATCCAATTTAGAGAGGTGCATATTATTATAGGCAGTAGAGTATAATCTGTAGATGGTGTATTGCTATTTAATTTGAGCAACCTCTGATTTGAGTATTACAAAGTGAAATCTCTATGAGTACAGAAAGGAAAATCGAGTTATTTACATATATGTATATATATGTATATTTGTATGTATGTAT